>JAIUZE010045653.1:0-89465 GCA_022085475.1 Heliosperma pusillum | reverse complement strand
TTCCGTGGCTGGGAGAACTCGGAGTTACTCCCCACTGACTGTGGCTCCGTGTTTATATTTTAATGCTTGGCAGGTTTGTGATGCATACTTTGGGTACATTGACGAGCTAGCGAGCGAAGTATTTACCTTGGACCTATATTCGGTTCTTTAGGATTGTATATTATTATACACTCTTTTATTTCGTATTTATACGGGAAACATGTCTCCCGTTTCAGATAATTTTTTTGTATAATATTATTTTTTTTTGTTATGAACCTTTTTATTTAAGACACCTTCTTATGATGAATATATTTAATAGTTGGTTCCGGTTTTAAAATGTACCGATTTCACTAAAGTGAACCTATTAGAAACGTATTCTCATCTTTTATTTATTTAAATTATTTTTTTTTCTTTCCGCAAATTTGAGGGTGTCACATTCACCACCGGAATTTTAACACAATTGTATATTAATCGTATGCAAAACGCACTCCTTATATATATTCGACGTGTAGAGAAAATATTTGATATATCTAACCCTTTACATGACGATAGGTGAAAACTTTCAACAATAATTTAGTTAAAAAAAACTCATGACACTGGTTCAAACCTCTTAACCATCGATACTTACCTTTTAACGATATATACATGTTGAAGGAATATTTATCACCCCGGCAAGAGATCGAGCACCGGCCACGGGCTAAAAACATATCACAAATGTGAACAAGAAACCATGTGGATTAGACACATGAGAGTTATACGGAACATATCACAATATAATATAATGTCAAATTTAGTACCCATGTCATGTGATGTTTCAATTCAGTTGGCTTATTATCTACCGTTCGTCTCTTTAAGACGAATATATCCGTTTTAAGTTTAAAACCCGACAAATTATACTCCAGTTAGACGGGTGAGGCAAGCTTTTTGGTAGTCAATGGACATTCTTCTTTTGTCGCATCTTCAATTTGACCTGATTTAACTTTAAGACGGATATGTATGATTCCTTAATACCCCATCCTTCAACATCTACATAGTACAGAAAACAACAATTTCTTGTGTAACATATCGATTTTATTTGCGGCTTTTCTGCTTGGAAATCCATGTGGGTTGTGAATTTGTGATGAAATGTGTGGAAAATGTTGAAACAGAACGTGCAAATAATTGAAATGAAGTCAGATTTTCAGAGAAAATTCCAACTTATATCAATAAACAAATTTGTTTTTCTTTTCTAAAATAATTATTTTTCCACCTTTAATTGATTCCATGTGAAGTAGTTACAAATTGCCAAGTATTTCAGGTATATATAAAGGAAGCCTTACACAACATTTATTCTCAGTAATCTGTAGAAGTGTCATATATACTCTACTCTAAGTCTCTAATCCATACTTTTTAAATCTTTCTTTTTATATTGCAAACAAAATGAGCAAAGCTGCCTTGGCCTTTACTACCTTTCTAGGATTATGTTTCTTAACCATAAAGGTTCATGCTTTCGCGGCTTCCGGTTGGCAAAGGGGTCACGCCACTTTCTACGGTGGTAGTGACGCGTCAGGAACTATGGGTATGTCTTTTTTCTTCTAGTAGTGCTAATAGTTCGATAATTTTGTGTTAAACGAATCAAAGTGACATAGGGCTGAGTAAAATCTGGTTACGATGCAGGGGGAGCTTGTGGGTACGGAAACTTGTACTCGACCGGCTATGGGACTAGGACTGCGGCTTTGAGCACTGCATTGTTCAACAAGGGTGCTTCGTGCGGGGAATGCTACAAGATCATTTGTGACTATAAGTCGGACCCACGGTGGTGTAGGAAGGGAGCGTCGATCACCATTACTGCCACAAACTTCTGTCCTCCAAACTATGACTTGCCTAGCAATGCCGGAGGTTGGTGCAATCCACCTCTACAGCATTTCGACATGGCCCAACCTGCTTGGGAAAAGATTGGCATTTACAGTGGCGGAATCATCCCTGTTCTCTTCCAAAGGTTAGCATTCGGAATTTACCCCCTCAAATAATGTCGATATGATTCTGTCGCATTAATCTTGGATCATTATGTAACAGGGTTCCGTGCAAAAAGCATGGAGGGGTGAGATTCACCATCTCTGGAAGAGACTACTTCGAGCTTGTCACGATTAGCAATGTCGCTGCAGCTGGATCAATCCAATCGGCTTCAATTAAGGGGTCGAAAACCGGGTGGTTGGCTATGTCTAGGAACTGGGGTGCAAATTGGCAGTCTTTGGCTTATCTCGACCGACAATCTCTTTCATTCAAAATAACTACAACTGATGGACAAACTCGTATTTTCAACGATGTTGTTCCCTCAAACTGGCAATTTGGACAGATATTCTCTAGTTCAGTTCAATTCACATAAACTATATGAAGAATAAGATGAAAGCTAGAGGTCTTGAGTTTTTTTTGGTTAGAAGGCATCCGTTGATAGGCCGAGGCGAGCTCGATTTTTATTTCCTGGGTCGAAGCAGCCCGCTAAATCTATCATTTATGTTTCATGTAAGCAGGTATAAGATAAATTTGGATGGATCAAGAATTTTCCGCTCAAGTATGGTAGCGAAGGAGGCAAAGCCGGAAACTCAAGATCTCGTTTGCAATTGATTTTCTAAAACACATTACTGATATTAACTACACATTGTATACATATATTTAAGGCTGCGGAGAATTTCGTGTATTAAAATTAAATAAATAAAAATAAAATAATCCCAGTTTGTTGCCATTACATAAACCTCTTCTTTTAGGTTTCTACTTGAAAAAGCTTAAACATCACGAATGTAGCTGAAAATGTGCTGTATATGCCAAGGAGTACATGCTAGATGCTAGTCTCTACTCTCTAGAGTCTAGTAATCATTTTCGACTGAACAGTGGGTTATATTGACGGCCGAAGAAAAGCGAAAAATGGTGCAAACGGATACAATCAGAAGATACCCACTCGAAGCCATGGACATGACACCATGACGACGAACGACCGACACAACTTAACCCAACAAAAAGCCGTCGCAACCATAACCCCAAGGAGTAAACACAAAGCTAAAATTGGCTCAGCAGAACAAGAGACCCCACCGTTAAACCAAGCAAAACCAGAGATAAAACGGCAAGCCAGAAGTACCACCACCTAGAATGCAGATGGAAATGGTCGAGTAGGAAAATTTGTTAAAAATGATTTTAATTTTAATATTTCAGTAGTATCTTACGATAAAACAAAACGAGTAAACAGAGCAAAGCCGAGATTTTGCAATTTCAGAATCATGTGCATTCGCCAGTTAGCACAAAATTGAATAACTATTGAGCCAAGTCCAAGAGGCTAGGAGATCATTTCATGGATACAAATAACCTTTCAGAAGTAACGACTAACACAAACTTCATGTACCAACGTCCCGGTTCATAATCACAAGTTAAACAACCCCAGTTCACAATTACAGGTAAAACCCCCCACATCAGTAAACAAATTTCACAAGCACCATGATTAATTTCCAATAAAAGTTCAAGTAATGGCTTAACGAGTTAACGCCAGAAAGAAGCTGCAGATTCAAATACCGCTAACAAAGATCATCACGCACAAGATCCCAATATCAAATTCTATCGTACCCAACATTAATAGTCCAAGCAGAACCAGCGAAATTTCTGCTATCAGTCATGAAAAGGAAAAAATTCCTGATCAATGTTAAGTAATAGAATTATCTAAAACGACGATCCACCGGCACTTACAAACAATAAATTGAAAATAACTATTCTTGTACGAGAACACATGCCAGAGAATAGAACATAGTCAGTACTCTTGAACATAATCATGAACTCATGATGTTCTAAGGAGAAAATTGTTGACCTGAAAGAGGAAACAACCCCCTAAAAGAACGGAAGCAACAGGCTTTCACAAATGATAGGTTCAATCAAAAGTCGTCATCCTCCTCCTCAGCAATGTGCTTAGCCAGTTCCTGCTCCTGCTGTTGCCTTTCCCTCCTCTTCTCGGCGCTTTCCTTCTCCTTGTGTGAGTTGGGGGGGTACCGTAGGGCTCGGACAGCTTCGTTGTGCATGTTCAAGCAGAAAGCAATTCTGGAATCGAAGGCAGATTGAGGCTCAGTCGTTGAATAGATATCACCAGTCTCCTTAGATAGCATGTACCCATTTGCATGGTCCAGAGCAGCATCGATGGCTCCATCACGAATCGCCTTGGCCACAATGCTCTCCGCATCAGCAATGGGATTGGGGGAATCCAATCTCAGTTTCTTTGCCACGTCAGCAAGAGAGATGCGAGAGTACGAAATGCTGATGTTTCTTAACCCGGTCCTAATAACATTGTGCCTCAGCCGAACAATCAAATTGTGGGTCCTGTCTTTCTCAAAAGTCGAAGAGAATTTCACTGTAACTTGCTTAAACAACCCCAAATCACCAATCCTGACAGCCTGAAACCCAAAAAATTCCTCAACTTAGCAGCTAAAAATGGCAGGCATCCTCAGAAAGAAAAAGAAGAAACTGAAATTTTCTACGAAAAATATCCATCATTGAGATCCTACGTTTGTCCAACCAAGATGTCATCTCTAAAATAAAGAAGGTTGTCCATTTTTGTTTGTAATTTGACTAAAGTTGATGTGATGTGTTAAGGAGAATGAGATGGGGTACGAGTTGGGACATAGAATTCACTCTCATAAGAGAAGGCTTATCAAGATTCATAAGAGTAAAGCTTCAGCGCACATTAGAGCATAAAAACCAATCAAACCCATGTAAAACTTACGTTAGTAAGCTCAAAGTAAGGACGCAAAGCTTTCTCCATGCCTTTCTGCATAAAAATTGTCCTCTCAGGAATCTCCCCCAAAAGTAATCGTACTATAACAGCCCATTTGTTGCACTGAATCCTGAAGCCACAGGCTGAAACAGGGGCTTTCCTGGCAGCTTGAAGCAAGCTCTCTTTGGCATCTGTGTATTCCAACTGAATAGTCTGGATCTTTCCAACATAGAAGAGATATCGACAATGCTGTAAACAAACATTACAAGACAAGGTCAAATTACAGACCAGAAAGCCACCCAACTTTAGAACACTCAAAAAATGAAAATTAAGCAAGCATTTAAAGTACAGAGTACTCAATTATCTATATCAAAATTACAAAATTACTACCGACTATGTTACTCCGACTCTTCATATTACCTACTGTATCTGTGAGAAGCATTATATACTCAGACATGGCCGCATAGGATTATATCTGGACACTTCTTTATCAGAAAACTTGAGGACTTTTCATAAAAAGTTTTAGACACTAGGAAATGCACTTGCGTCATACAGTTCTAACTTGTCCAAGTAACCAACTCTAACTAGTATCTCAGCCAAAGGAAATCTTAGGCATATCCCTTTCTTTCATGTGCTTTGTTGGCAATTGGGTGTTTGGACACTATACAACAGCCCAGAGTCAACCCATATTGCTATTTCTCTTCGTGAAGAACGCTGTATTTCTCTTCCACAGAAAGGAAGGCTTTGCAAGCAAGATGACGCTAGTAAAGCTATTACTATCCTATATCTATGTTGACTATATTCCCCAGCACCGATGCAAGGACATTTACCTAGGTTGAGTATTACTATAAATTAGTAAATGCACCGAACACACTTTGTAACTGTCAATGACTTCTGCCAATGACATATAAAAAGAGGAATGTCAGACATAAAGGTTCCAATAGAGTTGGAAGAACCTCATTTCCATTAATGATTTACCCAGTTTATTACAATAACAAAGTGCAAATACTAGTTTCACAATCTTCAGTTCATGAGAGCAGCTAGAGATCACACTTTGCATAGCTTAGGTTCAGCTGAATAAAAAGAAGGCCATAGGTGATTTGTACGAGGATAGAAGAATAATAGGCAATAGAGTCTACCTGTTGATTGGAATGGGCCCCAAAACTAGGTGCCTTGGATCTCAGCTTCTCAGCCTGATCATACAAATTGTAGTGCAAGTAATTGCGAAGTAGCAGGTTCAACAGTGTTTCCTGCAGTATACCCAAGGATTAGCAAAATGCCATGAACCTTATGAATGATGGCACTGGAATTTATTAGTGTAGATTCTGTAGAAACAGTAATGGTGTCCTGTTCACTCTGTAATACAAGCCGTGGAAGAAGACATTTGGGTCGTGGTCTTATAGTTGGAACCAAATGGAATTTGTTAAGTAAATGATTAGTGTGCAGCTTCGAATTTCTGAAGCTTAGTAGCTCACGCCCTAAAAAACAACCAGCCTATCCTTTCGATTAAGAGAACACACCTGACCAAGCTCATCATGGTGCAAGGTCGCCAGACGATGCAAGGCAAGGAGTTCACTGAAAAATTTAGGCACCATATTAGAGTCAGCAGAGGAAAGAGCCGTTAAAGTTCGATTTGAAGTGACACTAAAGAGAGTACTCTTTGCAAAAATCTCAACTTACCCACGAATTTCGGCAAAATCACCAGTAAGCTCATAACTCAACGAATAATAGGAATACAATTTGGAAGCCAAAACATCTGCAACCCGTCTTTTCAATGACTTCACACGTGCAATGCTGGCAGATGCACAATTTTTAGCCTGAAATTTTTAAAAGGAGTAAGTGGGAAAATCACATAGCGTAAGGAAGGAAAAGATATTGTGGGCTTAACACAAAAACAAAAAACAATGGGTTTTTATAAGGGTTACTCTCCAGCTTTTTTCAAATTGTACGTATTACCCCTCGTTTTTCTAAATCTACACAGTATCCCCTAAAGTCCTAAACTCTGCTATTAAATCCTGTTTCACGCTTAACGCACCGAGGCGATGGCGCGCGGACTAAGTGGAGTATCAAAGTAACATACGTCGCAAGGCAAAGGGGCCCCGCTTTATTTCTGGAACTTAATTTTATTTTGGAAATAAAATTTTAAGCAACAATACCTTTTTCAGGCGTTTTCAAGTTGACTAACATCTAAAAGAGTAAATTTAGGAATAATGGGGAAAAGAAAATGCATATTGAAGGATTAAGACTTTCTAAACTACTAATGAACCTCGCGAAGTAAGCCTTATCTAAAAGGCGCACCTAAAGTGCACCAAGGCGTCTTTAATAGTGCCTCAGCCAAGGCGCGCCATACGCGCACTCGAGAGGGCACCTTCTCAAACTAAGCTACCTCCCACTACTAACACCACCACGCTACAATACGACACCACCGAATCAGTTGACTGCCATGTGGTAGTGGTGAAGAAGATGGGTGTAGAGAAATAAGTGTTAATTGGGTAACTAAATATGTTTAGTTGATGAAGATGTTAATAAGAGGAATTGACGGAAAAATGAGTAATTAACGGAGATTTTAACGTAAATTCTTATCGAGAAGCGCCACGTATAATTTAAAACAAGATAGGGATACCCTACAGATTTTCAAAATATGAGGGGTGCTTTGTAGAAAATTTAGAAGAGCGTAAGAGTACCTCGTAGAAAAACCCAATAACTAAATAAATAAAATTTACCTCATTGTACATCTTCTGATCAATCAGAAACAGCAGCACTATCAAGTAACAGAAGATCTCCAACTCCGGCAGAGAGCTCTTCCCTGACGTTTGAATGGTAGACGCTGCACTGTCAACTTCCATCTCTTGATCACTTCCCTATGCCAAATGGAAAAAAAATAAGATCATCACTCTAAGGTTTCAACGCACAATAGAACCAACAGCAGTAAAAGTACATATGGAACCTAAAACTGGATGCCAAATAGGACATCAAACTACCAAAGTACAATAAATAAAAGGCGGTCTTAATTTTAAAACCTACTATTGCCTTCCAACCAATAGATCAAAAATACTTGATACTATAATGACTGATTAGCATCCATCCAGCCCCTCACACCCTCAGTGAAGAGCTCAAAATAAAATAATCAGAGAATGAGGTCGCACCTCGCACGTCCATTTGCGCTGTAGGTATGGCCTACATCTTCCAATTTTCAGAATCCAGACTCTATCCCACCCACCCACACGCCAACAATAACAAAAATTAACAACAAAGTATGTATCTAACTGAAGCTACCGACAATATTTTCTATAATGCTTATGTTCAAGCCATCTCACTATATTATTCATAATTCCCCACCTTTTATGTCAATTCCCATTCTTTTTATGAAACCACCATACCCAGCCTACCCAAACAGCTTTTCATAGCACCACATGAGCTATATCCTTCGTTCATCAACACTTTCATTTCTCAAGCTTCCACACTACCACCAAAAACCATTATTTCAGAGCCTTTTCTTCAAATATATAAGTAATCTACCTAATTTCTCTTTTTAAACTTGCTCTCTATACATAATGAAACAGTAAGGTAATAACTAGTACTCCACACTTGTCAATTTGATCCATACAAAAGTTTTTCACATGTACAGTCATGAGTCATGTACACTTTCACGAATGCACCAGAGCGAGAACCAACATTGCTCACCCCATTTACAAAATCCAAACCCATAACACTAAGTTACTCAAAAGTCCGAAACCAGCTTCCTAAAATACCTATAACATATTGACTAATTCTATCAATATCCAAGCAAAGGAGCCCTATGTTTCACAACCCACATTATACAACTACGTCTTTTATACAACATCAGAGCCCTGATCTCAAAATGAATTGGGGCCGGCAAACATCAATCAGAAAATTATGCACACATCAGCTCACGAAATAAGAAAAACCAGACCAACTAACTAGCTATCATTCACCCAATGACAATTTCAGAATCTCCATCGAGCTTAACAAGTCGACATAACAAAAATTTCAATTGTCCCACCTAGTGACCAGCAAAAGCGCACCGCTTCCACAGATTATTAAACCATTAAAGAACCTAAAACTATAAACTTTGCAACATCCCCAAGCAAATCCCATAATTCAAGTCCTAAACTATCACAAAATATGCCCGGAAAAGGTGAAGGGTTATACCTTCGGCAGAAAAGCAGTAAGCTTTACGAGCGCATCTGAACCCTGAACAAGAGCGTGTTCAAGGAACAACGACAGCACATGAGCCGTTAGTTTGTGACGAACAGTGAAAGTGAGTCGAATCGCTCGAGCAATTCGCCGAGATTCCTTGTTATGTGATCCCGTCTCCAACAATGCCGCAATCTCCTTCAAATCTAAACCAAATCAAACAAAAAAAAACTTCACAACCTAAAATCGAAGATCAGACATAAACCCTAGAAATTGGGGAAGAACAAAACAAAACATGATCATACGCTTGAAAGTAGGAGGATCGGCTGAAGTAAGAGAATTAGATTGAACTGCTTGCGTCATCTCCACATCTTGAGTCATTGTTACTCGTCTTCTTCCTTTGAGCTGTTGCAGAAACAAATCACGAGTAATTGAAGCAAATTAAGACGATTTAAATTCGATAGTGTAAATTGGATAAATTGTAATGAAGAAATCGGAGATTGGGGAAGAAATGAGTGTACCTGGAGCAAAAAAATTGGGGAAATTAGGGTTTGTAATTGGGGGAGAATTTTTGTTTACTGAAGTTTATTAGTCGTTGTTCAAGTAGTAGTACTTTTGTGCTTTCCTTTCTCTACAAGAAGCCCGGATTTGGTGTCGTCTTTAAACTTTTTTTTTTTTTTAAATTAAATTAACATAATTTATTTATGCTTTATGTAATTTGTAATATCCGTATACTAAAAAAAAAATTATTATATTGATTATTTATAATTCCTGACTATTAAACTTCGCATATCAATCAATTTCTTAAATTATGAATTAATATAAAAAAGTTGTTTAATTTGGTCTTGTAAATTTTCGAACAAATGTAAATTTTTATTAGAGTTTGAGTGGTAGTTGGAGACTTGGAGACTTAAAGTCTTGGAGGTGGGTCAGTGGTTGGCCGCTACATCATTCGGAGTCGGGTTGGGTGGCGGGGGGTTGAAGCGGGTAACCAAAGGAGGGAATCTGGGAGGTCGAGGCAGGGTATGGGGTTGTATTGGGCGTGGGTGACAGATAACAATGGTGGGGTAGGGTCGTAGATGGCTTTGGATATGGGTGGAAGGGGAGGAGGTATTCTAGTGGAGGGAAGGTGTTGGGTGTGACCAATCTGACCATCGGTTCGCTAATGGCTGGCTAGCGGTGTCCGACGATGGTGGAAGGGATGTGTGTGGAAGAGGAAATGTGAGAGGGAATGAGGAACTAAGAGGAGGGCCAATGGAAAGTAAATGAAAGGAGAGAACGATAAACTAAAAAAACATACGACCGCTACGCATAAATCACCCTTTTTTTAGGGCTACCTACTACCACCGCGTATTCTTGTAATACCATGAAATTCGGGCAATATGCAAATCCTAAAGGCCAACTATTAACCTATTAAACTCGCGTTGTTAATGAAATTGACGGTTGACTATGGATTTACCATATATACAAAACAATGTTAGGTTGGTTTGTACTCCCTTTCTCTCATTTTTTATTGTCTTACTTTTATGCCAATGCCAATTGGAAAAGAATTATCGCAATCAAACATGATTTTAGGATGGAAAAAGTACGAACTCTTAATAACTTAACTTAATTTAAATTAAAGTTAGCTAGATGCTATCGAAAGGGGTTCAAAACCACTTGTGCTGTACTAGAGGTAATGTCGTATAAAAGCTAAACTAGGCGGAGTATCATTTTTGCTTTTGATCTTGCTTAAATATCAAACCACAAGGCGAAACATCGCCAGTCAAGTTACACAATCAAGACTTGTGAAATATAAATAATAAAAGAATGCACTGCTCGCCCTGTAAATGAAAAATTACAAATACGCAAAACAAACTCAAACTACCACCTAAAAGACTACAAATAAAACTTATCTAAACTAAGTCTATAAATAAGGTACAAAATCAAAACGACATCGAAATACAGTTAACCAACAAAACCCAATGTCAAACATAGAGACAGAGCAGGCATTTGAACATTTTAAAACAGGAACTCCTGCGAATATTTTTGTTGGGAAACTTCCCTAAGCATCTCCAGCAACAGGCTGGGCAGGGCCGTTTGAGCGTCCACCACGGCCACCCCTTCCACGACCACCACCCCTACCACGGCCACGGCCTACCAAGTGAAAGAAAAGCAATTAAGTACTTTGATATGAAGATGATCAAGTTACTCAATTCATGTGCACAAGTACAGTAAATCAATGTGGTAGTTTGATGTTCTTTTGATGCTGCTACCTGGCAACCCCATACGCTTCTTGGTCGCATCATCGCATCATCGCATTTGACACATTCTCATATGAGATATCATGACACCCATCCATATGATGGGTGATCTCACACTTAAATAGCATAAGTGGGTAAATGAGTTGGTTTTTTTAGTTAAATGAGTTGATCTCACACTTAAATAGCATGAGACTGCCTCTCACGAGACTGGCAGCCAAAATAGAAGCACAAGACTGGCTGCAAAAATAAAAGCACTTGTAAAAAATGTGCAATATATCAAGGGAAACTTACCACGACCGCCTTGGCCAGGAAAGTCTCGGTTGTAGCCTCCATCAAATGGCTGGTTGTCATCCATAGGACCATTGTAGCCATAACCTCCCCTTCCACGGCCTCCTTGGCCGGGAGGGCCACGGTTGTAGCCTCCATCAAATTGTTGGTTGTCATCCATAGGACCATTGTAGCCATAACCTCCCCGGCCACGGCCGCGAAAGCTACGACCTCTGCCGCGCCCCCTACCCCGGGGGTAGCCCCTGTTCTGTGGCCAGCCTCCATCCTCATACTCGAGAGATGCAAATCCATTTCCTAAAACCAAACGTTTGTCCTACATCAGCTAAATAATAACAAAAATATTGTGTACAATACTCCAACTATTTTCATTTTTAATAAAGCAAGGAAACCACAACTCCACAAGGAAACTCTTTTACCCTCCCTACAAACAATCAAATCATACAAAAATAACAAACAATTCCAGAGCAAAAATATAAATCATCCCAGAAGACGAAGAAAGGATCGAACAGATAAAAGCAATAAACAATTCAAACCTGTTGGACCTCGGCCCCTTCCCCTTCCCCTACCACCACGACCCCTACCACCACGACCCCTGCCTCGAGCACTTGGAGAGCCTTCTGCATTGTCGAATGATGTTAAAGCACATCAAGTCAATAACTAACGCAAAAATATGTCAGACAGTGTTCAACTTAAAATATTAAATTATACCTCCTTCATAATCGTAATCATTAGATGGTTTCACTTGATCCGCTGGCAATGGTGGCTGATACCTACAACATGATGCAACAAAAACAATAACTACAAGGCAACTTTACAAGCAACATTCTGTATGAGCATGAATCAATCCATTTACAAGTCCCAATATTGATCCAATATATGTTCGGTAGGAAAAAAAAAAGCACATAGATCCACGGGTAAGAAGAAAACGTTCAATGATAATAACAAGTCCTCAACTTCCAGACTGGTATCCCAATTTTCAAAATCAAACATATAAGAAAAACATTGGGAAAAGGAAGAGATGAAAAAGGTCATCTTAACAAGATCCTCAACAAATATACGACCACAAAATGTCCAGATAATACAACATTTGACACTTCTACAGTTCTACTACTATATTTATACGTTATAACAAGCCTGAAAAGAACCAATAGAATTTACAGAAGACAATACAAGTACAGGATAAAGTGCAAAAAAGCGAACATATGAATCTTAACACTCCAGGAGCAGAGCAACAGGGGCAGAGCAACCTAGGCAGATATGAAAATGTGCTATAACTATGAGTGGACAACTCAAGTACATAGGTTACTCTGTGTCAGTACATTTTTAAAATATACTCGTAATAGACAACCACTTAGCATTATGATAATGGAAACATTAAGATGCAAACTCACCCAACAGCAGATGTATCTAAATCATTCTTTGAGAGGATTATCGTGATCATTGAAACATGGCGCGTAGTTTCCAAACTGCATCGATTGCATAAACACAAGTGAGCTGCAGAACACAATCAGCCTTTCCAAGCATGTTTCAGCATCAGACAACACAGTCAACAAAACCATTGAAGAAACACTCTACTAAAAAAGGGTAGCAATGGAGAACTTACGGAAGAAGGCCTTCTTCTAGTGGCTCCCAAGTGTCAGTGATATCAGTGGAGCCAATTGATGTGATCTGGTGCAGACCAACAATTCTTCGCTGCATTTGCAAACAACAAATTAAGATGAGAAAGGTCTTTCAAAGAGCCAAACAGCCAAGTAATATGAGAACAATTTCCTAAACAAATAGTACCTTGATCAATTCCACGATTGTTACAGTCTTATTGATTGCTCGACCCATTGCCTTGAACACAATTTCATTGGCATTTTTCTCCTGCACAGGAAACATAGGACAGACAGATAAATGTTAGCAGAAGAGCATCACACAGCAGTCTATGGAAGATAAGAAACAAAAATTGAGAGTAGACGACACTTGGTCTATCAAAAAACTTCAAGAAAATCAGAAACAAAAGCCTCATGTAGATATAGGGAGTGCAAAGTGGTATGAGGTTGCTAGCAATGTGTTGAAATGGAAAGTCAAGCGAAGATGCCATAGGGCAGGTATTTAGTTACACAAATAGAGCAATATGTCGGGTACAAAAGAAGTCTGGCTGATTTTATACGCTTGATTAACCTAATTCTTCCCCTTTTTCCTTTCTTTTTTTGGCTTTTACTAAGACACGCCTTGTCACTGAGTATAGTACACAAAAAAAATGGAAACAAGGATTGCGAAAAATTAAAGTAGTCTCTGTAGAAAATCTACAAAAGAGTAATCTTTCAAAATCCTACGCACATAACATTAGCAAGGTTCTGCACTGCCAAAGACAGCTTGTACTCAATTGAAATGGGTTACAATAACACATTATTAATCAATATTCAATACTCCATCCACTGTACCATAAGCATATCTCATAACAAGGAGACCCTGAATATATTAGCATCCTTCACTTTATAAAGCAGCCTTTTGCATATCTTGAATCTTACCTCCCTCGGCCTCATGTTCACTCACTCCCTGTAGCCACTGACTTCTATTGGCTAAAACACCGCGTACTCATCATAGCCAAAGACATCCCAAAACTCACCATCCATTTACAATTGACGTATACGAATTCAAATAATCCAAGCCTTACTAGCATACCAACCACAAAATCACAAACATTGAACAAATACGCATTCCGAACCAAAAGACCACAACATCCATACCTTCAAAAAGACTCCACCTACAAATTAAACCGCTAAAACTAATCAAGGGATAATTGGTGAATTAAAACTCTAGTACCGCAACACTACAAAGCCCATGCTCTCAGACAACGCCTTGGTCACTACAAGTCACACATTCTCAGAAAAACACCCAATCACCGGTAATCACAGACTGCAAATCTGCAATACCATAAATCCATAATAATACCCCAAATGAAAACCACACTCAAACGCTCAATATCATAACAAAGCACAGCAACCACTAACCACACATAACGAGTCTCCTCTTTTGAACCAAAAAACCACAACTTCCACACCTTCATAAACGGCTAAAACCAATCGAGACACAAATGGTCAATTCAAATTCTAGTACCACTATACTACAAACCCCATTCTACAAGAAGAAAATTAGCACTAAAAGTCACATTTCTCTCCGAAAAACACCCAATCGCCGGACTATCATAACAAAGCATAACCACCACTAACCACACATATATACTTCCACACGACAATCGCTAATACCTCCAATAACACACATTGTCATACACGCCTACCACTGCCACATAACCACTTATTCCCACACAAATTAGTCTCACCTTACACCCTATACCTCCAAAATTTCCCCTTTTCGACACCGGAAAATACAACATTCACAAACATTTCACAATATACCAAGCCATAATTCCCATAAATAAAAAATCAAATGTAACAAACAAAAAAACATTAACTATTAATTAAATTTAAAAATAAAAAAGAATTAGGGTTTAGAAACCTGAAGAAGAGTCATAGCGTAAGTGATATAACTACGCATACGACCTTGACTAGTAATCCGTATCTCATTTTCATCAATCGGTGTTTCAACCTTCGGCTTCTCTACCTTCACGTATTGCTCCATTTTCTCTCTCTCTTTTTTCCTTCAATTAATTATAATATAAATACAATTTTAGGGTTTAATCAATTAATTAACAATTAAGAAATAAAAAAACGCAGAAATCAATTGAGATTAAAAAAAAACCTGGAAGAAGAAGAAGAAGAAGAAAGGGGTGTGTTCGGCTATGTAGAAAAATGTGTTACTTTGCGCCCTAACACTTGAACTGCTTACGGTTTTTGTTGTCCTGATTTTTTTGTACCAAATTATTATTATTAGTAATATACTTCATATGATGAGATGGGCCTTTTGTAAAGGGAAACTACCCTAGAATTTGTAACCACCTGCTTCAGTTATTGCAATTTTGCAATCTGATCTTATCCATTCACTTGGTTTTCTCGGGTTCGGGTTTTGTGATCGCGGTTGGGTCCGTTTGCCAAGTCTACAAGTCCAAATGAAGTGAGCGTGGATGTTCCACGTCCAGCCCAAATTTCATTTGTTTTTAAACAAAATGTTAAAATTAACAATATATCGTTTCTTTCTTTGACATCGTCACGTGTGATCGGAATTACTTGGACAATCAATTGTATTCGTTCGTTGATTTTTTATTAATGAGTGAAAAATGGGAGAGAGAGTAAGTTGTTAAAGTCAAGGGCAAGGTTGGAAAAGTGGTGAAAAGTGGTGAAAAGTATCGATGATGCGATGTAATTTGCCTTTGGTAACCCGCTAATGGGTTGTCAAACTGTGAACTAAACACTCAAATGTAGGTCTCTCTTGACACCGTCTTATTTTAAGAACAAAAATGCACCATTTTTTTAATAGTGTAACCACTTAATAATAAAATGGTATAACTAAATTTGTCACTTTTTAATGAAAAAAGTTGTGGTAATATATTATTAGGAAATACGAGTAGTTACATATTATCGTAAATGGTCACATTTAGCCCGTTTTTACTTCAAACGAATTTGGTCCGTCTAAAACAAGAATTTGCCAACCCTTGATTGTAGAAGTACACAATAAGGACTTATTTGTAATGGCAAAAGACCTTATAGAATGGAGGCTTGGAACCTGGATTATGATGAATGTATGTGCTTAGTTCGTCATGAATGGCCTTGTCCTGTCTCAGGCTCTGTTTCTGTCCGGATGATTCGTAAATTATCTAGAGCTAGAAACTGTATGCGTCTCTGGTCTATATCTAAGAGAAAAGAATGGAATAAGAAATGGAGTGACTTTGATGACACTTTGGTAAAAGGTTTGCAGGAAATTGAGACTATGGGAGCGACTAGAGCTTTCACTACTGCCTATGCTAGTCAAGTGGAGTATGCTAAGGTTTCGGCTAAATATTGGAAACAACGTGCCAAGATTAAATGGAACTCTGAGGGTGATACTTGCTCCAAATACTTCTTTAATTGGGTTAAGGGTAGGGCGAGCAGGAATTATATTGCTGGGATTAAAATGGATAATGGGGAGTGGAACTTCGACTGTGAGGTTACTAAGAGATTATTCGTACAATTCTATGCTGATCTTTTTAAGGAAGGAACGAATGCGATCTCTTTTGAGGAGTACTTCCCTTCAGTCAAAAGTTTGTTTAAAGTCAATAAAAGGTCCCTTTCTCCGGATGACAGAGATGCTCTTGGTATCCGTTTCTCTTCTAAGGAGGTTCGTACATCAGTGTTTCAACTGGGTCCGCTTAAATCTCCGGGACCAGATGGTATTCCTGCTATTTTCTTCCATAAATGTTGGCACTTTATTAAACATGATGTTATTAGGACCGTCCTAGCTATTCTTAATGGTAATAGTTCACCAGAATTCCTGAATAAGACTTTCCTAGTGCTTATTCCTAAAACTAGTGCCCCTGAAACAGTTGATAACTTCCGACCTATCAGTCTGTGTAATGTCATAATGAAAATTATTACAAGGTGTATTACAAATAGATTGAAGAAGTTCATGGGGAAATTAGTGGGTGAATTCCAAAATACTTTTGTTCCCGGGAGGAATATTAGTGATAATATATTGATTACTAATGAAATTTTACAAAAGATCACTTCATCTAAAAATGGTAGGATGGGTAGGATGGCTTTTAAAGCGGATATGAGCAAAGCTTATGACCGCTTGGATTGGAACTTTATCAGAAGTACGCTCATTTTGATGGGATTCCCCTGTAAGTTCATTAAATTGATTATGAGGTGTATTACGACGGTGTCGTATGAAATCTTAGTTAATGGAGTTCCTTCAAGGCGTATCCAACCGACTTGTGGTCTTCGTCAGGGCGATCCTCTTTCTCCTTATATCTTTGTATTGTGTACTGAGATTCTGTCCTTAAACATTCTTAGTATGGAGAAGGATGGGCTTATACGCGGAATAAAGATTAGCAGAAACAGTATACCTATCTCTCATATGCTTTTCGCAGACGACTCTATGTTTTTTATTGAAGGTAATCCTAAAAGTTGCGTTAATTTGAAAAAAGTTATTAAGGATTACTGTCAAGCCTCGGGTCAAGTTATTAATGATAACAAATCTTCGATGACTATAAGTTCGGATTCCAGCCTTTCTTTTGCTCGAAAATGTCTGAAGACCTTTAATATATCTTGTGGCACTAATATGGGTTTCTACTTGGGTATTCCTACTGATGTGGGACTCTCAGGTCGCAGTAAAACTAAACGGGAAATTTTTGAGTTTATCATTGACAAGGTTAGAAAGCGGTTATCTTCATGGAATTGTATTCTTCTTTCATCAGCTGGTAGATTGGCTTTGATTTCCTCTGTCTTGTCCTCCCTCTCTGTTTACTTTCTATCGGTATTTAAAATATCGGTAAGTGTGACTAAAAGATTAGATTCTATCTTGTCACATTTTTGGTGGGCGGGTCACAAGAAATCTTCTTCTATTAGTTGGTGTAGTAGGCTTTTCCTAAGTCAACCTAAAGGAAATGGCGGTCTAGGTATTAGACGTATGAAGGAGTTTAATCAAGCACTTTTAGCAAAGATTGGTTGGAGACTCATCACCCACCCAAACTCTATTCTTAATAAGTCTATTGGTGCTAAATATGGGTTAAAATGGCAGGATGGTGATCTGCTTTTTAATGATGGCAAGTGTAGTTCTTCATGGGGATGGAAAGGTATTGTCTGGGGCCTTCAACTAATTAAACCACGTATAGCTTGGAACATCTCTCCATCTTCTGATCTTCGTGTCTGGGACACTAAATGGGTTAATGGAACTGTGCCAAAACCTAAATGTTTAGAACTTCTTACTGGGTCTCCTAATTTGAGCAATTTGAAAATCAAAAATCTTATTTATAACAACAATTGCTGGAACCATGGGCTCGTGAATATGTTTTTTGATCAAAGTTGTGTGAAGGACATTCTTGCTATTCCGATTAGGTGCTCTGAAGGTAGCGACAACTTTTTCTGGTCGGCTTCGTCGACTGGGAATTACTCGGTCAAGATTGGCTATCAGATTGCACTACAAAATCTTTGGAATTCCTCGGCTACCCCTAAGGACCGCTCAAGAGTTCCAATTGCTTACATGGGTGTTTTTCAAAAAATTCTATGGAACCTACCAGGCCCAAGAAGTTGGATCATTCTTATTTGGAAACTTCTCACTGAAACTTTGCCTACTGGAGAAGGCTTCTTAAAAAGGGGTTTTGATGGATCCTTTACTTGCTTGCTATGTGATTCCCAGCAAACGGAAACGCCTATACACCTTTTCCGTGATTGTTCTTTTGCTAACAGACTTTGGGCCGGAAGCCTTCTGGGGATTAGGGCTCAGTCAGGGGATAATTTGACCGTGCAGTCTTGGGTGTGCTATTGGCTTTCTGTTCTTTTGAAGGTTAATAATAAACACGAGGCGTGTCTTTTCTTCTTGTGTACTATCTGGACTATTTGGGTAGTAAGGTGCAGAAAGGTCTTTGATAGTACCGAGTGTTCTCCAATTGGTGCTATCTTACTTTACCAAGAGTCGTTTAACCTGACTCTTTCTGCTGAAGACAAGAAATCGGGGTCTATTGATTTCCAAACTCGTTTGGAGGAAGACATGTCTAACCTTAGGAATGGAGTCTCCTACCCGTTGATTCAGAGTTCTCTGAGTTGCTCTCGGCCTGATATTTATGTAGATGCTGCGTGGTCTAAGGTTCTTGTTGCTGGGTTTGGTGGGTGTATCATGTTTGGTAATAATGTTGTATCAGAATTCTGCATCAAAGGACGTGCTGAGAATGCCGAGCAAGCAGAAGCATTGACAATTAGGGAGGCATTGAAGTGGGCGTTGTCTCATAACATCCTTCATATTAATGTTTTCTCTGATTGTCTGCAGGTTCTTGCTCAGGTCCTGAAGTTCTCCCAACTTAAGCACTGGACTAGGAATACGATTGATGACATCATTGATCTAGCGTCATTGTATTTCTTTTGCTTTCGTTCCTAGAATTTGTAATAAAGCCGCTCATAGACTAGCTAAGCGTGCTATTAAATTGTAAAACTCGTTAATCCGATTGTCAAAAAAAAAAAAAAAAAAAAAAAAAGGACTACGATTAGGATCCTCCACATAACATTTTGGTTATTAAACATAGGAATACAAAGCATTATTTTTACAAAGGTGCGATGAATTCGTGTTATTACATTACATAAGATCCATCCATATTGACATCAGTACCATACACTTCTTAAAGCTCGACTGAAATTGTCGCAGCAAACATAAGATAAAGCAATCGATATATTACGAGTCCTACATGGCCCGGTAAATCTTGCCTCCCTTAGCTTTGATCAAAGGATCGATGACCTTCCTCCAACCATTATAATCAAGGGGGGAACCACCATCAGGCAACAAAAAGCCATTAACATAGAAAAAGGGTGTTCCGAAGACCCCTCTTGAGCAGCCATACTGCATACACAAAACGGCGTTAGAGACAAGTATATGGATGGGAAACTGGTTGTACTTGACAATGTGGAGTTACAAAAAAAAACGCGTGTGGGACTGTGGGGGACGCCCACAACGAGCAAGAGCATTTATAAGGCAAAATGAGATATCCAACTAACCGTAATTGGCTATAGCGGAAATAAATCTTCGGTTCAAAAAATGGCAAAATGTTTTTTACCTTTTATCAATGCCCTACTATAAATGGATTAAGAGCTGAAGAGCTCTTCAACCATAATCAACTAAAGGAGAGGGAGTGAGAAACGCAAGGTTGGAGTTTGTTTTCTAACCTTGAATGAAATTCTGGTTTTTAAATCAGACTTTCTATCTGTGAAGCCGGATTTGATAGCAGAATAGTGGGTAGAACCTGCGACCTTTGCAGCAACATTTGCAACACGGTCTACAACCTCAGACTTGCTAATGTTTGCAGTTTGTGCGTTGTAAAACTTCTCCTGCACACCAAACAGCAATGCTCACAACAAAGGTATACTCTCCAGTAGTCTCCAAGTCTATACCAAAAACCAGGGCATTCAGGAGAAAGATAACGAGCACACAACATTAACATCAAACATCGAGCAAATGGCTTTTAGACTTTGTTACATCCTGGGATTTGGAGGGAGGGGTCAGGGGGGAAAGGAAAGGTAACAATTTTCATCTTTCAATAGCGCAAAAGTTTGTTAACCAACATATTACGAAGTACTCCGTACAATTCTTTGTGTTTGCTAACTTGCCAAGTCTGTCAACATCTATGCCACAACAGGAGCAGCAGTAAGATTGCATAATGCAGCTGTCAGGGTCAAGGCAACATCTACTATGGAAACGCGTCTAAATATTGTTTAAAAACGTACAACTAAAAAAACAATCACACAGAGATCCCTGCTAATTTATTGGCTTCTGAGATCAACCTAAATGTCAATCTCCAACATTTAGTGTATATATCACGCGTCGAAATAGCATAATTACCAAAGGAACGACTGGTAGAGGTCGATAGAAGTAGAACCAATCATAATTCATAATATATACTCCGTTCACCAACTAGGCAAATACCAGTTAAACTTTAGCTAGCCTTAGTCCGAATGCGATGATGATACACCCAAGTTTTATACCAAGGTAAAGTAAGCATTGATGAAAAGAGCATCTTTACTTTTTGACAACTGTGAAGTAAGATAATAGGAACATCAGAAGTGGAGAAACAAAATTCCATTTTCAAGTAACTACACATGTAAGTATATAACGTGCATACATCATGGTGAGCTATAATCAAACCTTCCTGACTGATAGATGACTTGAATGCCCATTGAGCTTGAATGGTGGTTAGTGCACATGCCCCCCATACCAAGTGCTGGAGGTTACCACGGCTTGAACCTGTGACCTATGGTCACACTGGCTCTGATACCATGATAGATGAACCAACTCAACCAAAATCTTAAGGTAATGGTTGGATGTCCAACTATTATAGTTATATTCTATTATAAACCTTCCTGACAACCAAGCACCCACTTATCTTAACCTATACGACTCGGCACAATAGTTTCAAGGTTTCGGATACTAGTAAGTAGTAAGTGTGAGACGGTGCATGGCTAACGGGTAACACTGTATTAAGTACATCAACCAGCTAACACTTAACCCTCGTCCCTCCCACATGTAACGGTTTTGTAGTGTACATTTTAAACATTAGGTTGAGGGTCATACCGAATCTCCCTCCCTCTATTTTAATCGCCCTTACTACTCGTTATATGTCCAACAATATCAACAACAATGTAGTAACTAAGTGGATCAAATGCTCCTGCCTCCTGCAACAGACGAAATACTAATCGGACATTCAGACTGCGAATACAGTAGCACCTACACTAATGAAGCCAGCAGAAGACAAACACATAACTTGAGGAACTGTAACTAACAAGCTAAATTTAGTAATATCCTAAACACATAATGCACAGAAATGAATTGGACCTGATTCTTGAAGAAATATTCCCACAAAGGGTAGGTTGCAGAGCTGTTTAAGTCGTTTACAATGTGCAGCGCTCGAGAAGTAACAAATGCATTGTCATGGTACCTGTGAAACACAACCTAAACAACATCACTTCACTAATACGTAATACACAAATATTGCCAGACTTTTGGTCTTCAAGAAATGTACTTCTAAAACAACGTAATTTCTTTGCCTCGGTCATTTGGTCTGTCTCGTTCATTTGTTGGTTTTCTATGAGTACTATGATCTCCCAATGGGACTATTGTTCGGGGCAGAGGGGTAATTTTGACTATAAAATTATTTTTCGACGAGTAAGTCTCCACATTTCCGTGTGTTACCTATTTACAGTCAAATGTGACTACTTTTAGGGAAAAAAGGTAACAATAAAATGTAACACTAGCTAGACCGGTATGGTCATCTTTGACCATAAAATGTCTTTAAAACCCGTCTTATTGTTATTTGTTTCAATCAAAATTGTTCGTCTATCTGAAACAAAAATTTGCCTTTTTTGATAGATATGTACTCGTATCATTCAATATTAACCACAAGACCAAGACTTGTTCGATATTCACTAATCACTAATTAGTAAAAACTAGAAAATTAAGCAAAGAGAGTAAGAGGTTGACTTACGGAAGAGGGAAAGTGTGAACAGTAAGGGAAACATGTGAGTTATAATGGTTAAGTGCTTGTTTCAAAGGAGGCCAAGCATCTCTTGAATCAGGACAAACCGGGTCGAAAAATGCTTCGATTAGGATCTTACTCGGGTTGAATTCGGACTTTTTTCCATACACGAACCCGTCGAATTGGGCGGAGATTGATTGGGCTCGGACTACCCATTTAGCTGATGGGTGGTGGGTTGGGAGATTTATGAGAAGTGATAGTAAAAGTGATGGTACGAGGAGATGATGTATCACGTTCATTTTTCTCTGCTAATTTTGGGTTGTGATATTAAATGTGTCCAAGTTCAGTTTGAATTGAGTTGATTAATTTGGTGAACATGTGGTATTTATAGGTCATCAGTCAGTTTTGTCTGAAAACGTTTCTTGTGTTATCACTTAATCACGAGGTTAGAGGTTCGAATCCTAAGTATGGGACGATCAGTCGATCACCTCTTTATAAGAGCTCAAAGGCAACCGAGTAGTAGACCACCCCAATTTTCACCAAAAAAAAGTTATTACAAATGTCACAAAATTAAATATTATGAAATCGGCTGGCACTCATTTTGCCGTACTTTTTAGAATAATTTAATACGAGTAACAAAAAATTTCATGATTTGTTTTTCCGGTATATGAAATTAATTAAATAGGAGTAACATAAATTTTATAATTGTTTTCCGGTAATAGGAAACAGATGCGTGTAAAATAAGGTCATTGTATATCCAATAATGGTTATATTTATCTTTGTCAAAAAAAAAAATTAATGGTTATACTCCCTCCTAGTCACTCATTTCTTCCCCTTTCCCTTTTACACAAAAATTAAAGAAATGAATTTGGATCACACAAAACACACTACCATGTCACCTACAAATGAATTTAGACCACACAAAACACACAACCCCACATCCAAAAAGGGAAAGAGGGAAGAAAATCCGACTTACCCAATAAGGAAAGAGGGAAGAAATGACTGACTAGGAGAGTATTTGATATTTTTACAATAGGTGGATAATCTTCATAATGATTAATGACTTAATTACCAAAAACTGGTTTGCTTTATGATTAAGGAGTTATGATGATGGACAAGGATAAAGGTTGACGGAAAAGCATCCTAAAGCCTAAAAAGTGGCATTCATGTAGTTAATCATGCGTCATAATTTGACCAAAGCTTTCCAATTTCAACTAGTTCTGTTACCCGTGAAATTCACGGGACGTTGTTGTTGAGCGATTTTGATGGTAGCTTCTATCGAGGATTAATGGCACCATTTTTTTGTATGTTTTTTTAATGTCACCATTTTTTATCTTCTATTGTAGAAATAATCCATTAGTTACAATAAATATTAAAATAAACAGGAGTACATACAGTGTAATAAATAGGAGTACATTTAGTTTTTGTCGGAAACTAATAAACAACTTTAAAAAGAAAGAAAATTAAAATTAAGAGTAACTTGAAGAATTTGTGTGAAAATGCGAGGAAGGCAATACATTTTCATGGGAAATAATTCTAATGTGCTTATATTGTAGTAATTATATTATCGTTTTGCGCTTCCCTTGTTGTCATTATTACTTGTCAAGTGGTTGTCTCTGATGCTTTTCGACGCTTCACATTTGTTGTGCAGCTTGCAATACTATTCTCTTGTTTTGGTATTTTCGGTCTGCAAATTGTGTTATGCCTCTTGTTTAATCATTTGTTAATGAATGAAATGTACTTACTTTACTGCATGTTTCCTTTTTTCTTTGGGGTCTTGTGTTGTGATTGAAAGCATCTCCCCAGAATGTGCATTTGATTCAAGAGTTTGTTGTGTATATAAAGATTATCAGCCACTTATTATATTGTGCATCTATTTATTTTACAATGCAGAAGTGTAAAGCTACTTTAGTACCTTTTCTTTTTCATGATTGGCTTTGCATGTTTCTTCATATTCCTCATTTGTCAGTGTCTTTTGCCCTTTGAGCTCTCGCTCATGCCCATACTTGCTCATTCCAATCTTTACTTTAAATTTGTATTGTTTGCCAATACATTCCTGTAAAAATGTTATACACTCTCCCTTTTCCATCCTCCTGTAAGACATTTATCATGGCTCCCTTATTTAGTTTGAAGTATCATGGTTTTTGCTCTATATATTCCGATAAATTTTGTTATTTAAATAATTGTTTAGTGTCACCAACCTTTTCATATACGTCGAGCAGTTTTGTAATTGGCTTGCCAACGACCTTCTCTACTTCCTTGTCAAAGAGTACTAATTTGGCAGAGGTCATCCCGTCGGATAAGGTTGCCATTAGCCTGTACCTGTAATTGGTACGGTGTTTATTCCAAGTGTTTGGTGCGTTAATAAGGATAGTTTGATTTACCTTTGCATAGGATATTCTATAAACTTGTTGCACTGGTTACAGGTTTTATCATCTTGGAGTCCAGTTTTACATGTCGTGCAAGACATGTATCTCTATTCAACGTCAGTCCGTATTTTTGTTATTGTCCCTTGACAAATGAACAGTTCTTTCTGAAAAGAAGGCTCGGTTAGGCATATATCTTTCAAATATTAAATTAAATTTTTATAGAATTGGGCATGCATAAATTGGAGGTCTACCTCACTTGGGAGGTCCATGCCTTGTAGTTCTTGAATGGTTTTGAACAATGGTTCTTCTGTGTTTATTCCTGCATTGGTGATGTATTATTTGACCTCTAGTGGTCCTTCATCCCTGTATTTTAAATGTGGAAATTTTATTTTTATTAAATAAATTATACAGAAATATAAGACAAAGGGTGTTTGGGTGGTTAATGTCACCTTTCTGTTAAGGCATGTGTTCTGGAATTTCCAAGTTGATGTATACTTTTGTCCCGTATGTTGACTGTAAGTGGTCAGTGCCTGCGTTGTTGTAAAAGATTATTAGTAGTTTGTGCACATTTTGTTTGGTTATTTGAGGGGATTTTATTTGATGTAGTTACCTTCATAAAGGACAACTTTCACTGATGTTAACACGATGACCTGCATTTCTGCATTGTTCAGCGCTTATGTCTCACCTACCATGAAAATTGACTTCCCCTCCAAACAGATAAAAAAACCAAAAAAAAAAAAGGAAAAGGGTAACTAACCATTGACTTCCCCTCCAACAGAAAAATTCGATAAGCTAGAATCAACACAATAAAGTTTAAGCATATGCATTCTTATATAATAAGGGGTTGTTTGGTTGCATGTGGGAATTTGTATTGCCTAGGAAGTCATAAAACACATGATTTTAGAATTCATGTGAATTAGTAAATAGTGTTTGGTTGCCATGGAGGAAGTGTAATTCATGTAGGCATTACAACTTACCTAGGGGGACCTAGGTAAGCCACTTCCTCCATTATGGAGGAATTGGAATTCATGGGAACTTCCAATTCATGTGAATTGGGGCAACCAAACAACATGCCCATTTTACAATTCACATGAATTTAAGTTCCTATGTTATTTAGTTGGTAACCAAACAACCCCTAAGTTTAAGACGGGTAGTCCGGTTATAAAAGACACTGACCGTTTTTTATTGGTGGAGGAAAATGGGGTATTTTCCAGCATAGATTTTATTCATTACGTTATCCTTAAGCCTAGTTAAGGGTAAGATAAGGACCGGAACTTTACTTTGTTTTTCAGTTAAAGACTAAATGTTCAGAGTTTATTGTTAAGGACCTAAGCATTAACACCAGTAACTTTAATCCTTACAACTTGGTAGTATAAATAACCATAGTTAAACAAACTGAAGGACACACTATACAGTGCAACTAAGTGCAGTAGCGATGACAAACATTTGATGAAACTGGCATTAAACATAGCATGACACCATGGCATACTGATTGTTCCGGGCCTTAAAATATGTGTGGGCGACACCGCAACATGCTAAAATTGACTACCATGACATACTTAACCTCTCCTATAGCACAACCAATAAGGTGCACACAATAACGCCTCAAAATCGAGTACTCGACTCATAGCGTTTCCTACACCTTAAGGAAGGAGAATACCGTGTCGCTAATTAACGGGTAAGAAGTTCACTTAGATAAAAACAATTTTCTGATAAATATATTCTCGGTCTCAAACTTGATCATAATCAAAAATGTTGAAACTATAATCAAACATAGGAGAAATTACGATAATAATGGTAAAATTAGTATCAAACATTTACAAAAAATTGAAAGCAGTTTAAAAATCAAAATCACGGCATAATTTGGAAATTAAACACTTTCATAATATACGGAGTATGTAGAGTCAATCAAGCCAAAATAAGGTTTAGGAAGAAGGCCACAACCATCAAGTATGTAGATGTAAATCAACCAATCGATAATCATGCTTAAACATCAGATGAATAAAATCACATGAATAGAAGCGTACCTGTTTGATAGATTCAACCGTAAAACAATATCAAGACATAAGTCGAATACCGTCAAAATATTGATTGGCAACTGGTTTTTTAAGGGAGTATGTTAGCAATATGAGTAGAAACGGCCGATTGAATTCACATGATGATAAAGTGGGTATATAATGATTGAGTAATGGTTTGAGACACTTAAAATGCTGATTAATGTTGGGAGCGTTTTTTTTAGAGGGGAAGATGATAAGTGATAGTCCTCCATTGATGATGGTAGCAGTTTTTGGCTGTCAGAAATTAATTGAGAAAAATGGATGAGAGCAAAAGTTGTATTGTTGACTAATTAAATTGACTTGCCGCTTGATATAATCCATATGTCTAAAGTAGGATTTGTTTGATTGTTTTGGACGTTGACACGTGGCGTTAAATTAAATGCTCAAGTACCCTTTTTATATTATTTTATAGATACAATAGGCGTTTCGGTTTTGGAATCAATAATTTTAATTTGCGTCATCGGTTAAGATGACGAGATATTGTCTCAGACTATTAGTAGACTATACACTAGTTATATAGAACTGATGATGTAGATTTGCAAATTTATAATAAAGGATTCATCGAATCAATTTATTGCTATTTTACCATATTGTATTACTCGTATCTATTTTCATGACGGTGTTACTCTAAATCTTTTTACCTCAACTATTTATGTGAAAACATAAAAACTAAATACTTTGATTGTGTGAAATTAATAAAATAAAGACTCATGCAATCACATACTCATCACATTCATATGGCAATAAGTGGATTGTACATCTGATGTACTACATATAGCGAAGTTTTCGAGCTTTGTAATAAAGTTTTTGAGTTTCTTATTAAAAACTTATGAGCTTTACTATCAAGTTTTTGAGTTAGTTCATTTGAACATTAAACTCAAAAAAATTACAATATAATTTAAAAACATCATATATAACATTTAAAATGTAACTTAGAAGCTTTAAACTGCTTAGAAAAAATACACATATACTCAAATTCAAATTAGGTATGAGGTAGTACATCCGATGTATAATCCTTTTTCTCTTCATATGGGGCATGGCAAATGTTATAAGTAGCAATTGTGTGGTAATGGTCATGCAAATGGGCAAGCTGTAAGTCTCACTTGCGACGAAACGCTTAAGACGGGTCTAGCAAGGACGAATCTATGCCTGGGCCGTAGGGGCCTTGGCCCGGGCTAGCTTTTAAAGAATAAGTGATGTACAAGTAAGTAAATATTATGAGAAGTCAGTGTGGCATAGTGGTTGAGACATTCATCCATTGAATTAGAGATCATGTGTTCATCAAAGATCTTTTTATTTTCGGTTTGTTATTTATGTTTCTAATGTTATTAATCAGATAGGCTATTAATAAATCGCTCTATAAAATATAGAGTAAATTTGTTGGGAAAAAATCAATGTGTCCATCAATAATTAAACAAGAATAAATATAACTCGATAATTTGTATGTTTTAAAAAATTAATTTAAAAAGCCTATTAAATATACGTTGACCTAATGGTCCGACGCCCTTGATGAATGAGTATTATCAATGAAATTGAATTCGGCCCTGGTCTTTATTTTGTCCTAGCTTCGTTTCTGGGGTCTAGCCTCTTTTACAAAGAACAAGTGGGAGAGTTTGACCCGTTTTAAACTTGCAACGGGACAACTCGTCCCAAATAAGAACATGTGATGGGCAAGAGCAACCCATATGTTACCTTTCTTTTGCGAGACTTGTATAAGTTGATTGCTACGGTTATTAATGGTGTCGTTGTAGTGCTAGGTGTGACACATTGATGGGCCTTACTAGTTGGCTAGTTGCTAATAAAAGTGTATTGCATGCTATACATTTTTAGTCATAAGCTCTATACAATCAATTTGGACCTACTTTGTATCCAAATTGTTATGATCATAAAGACAATAGGGACATTCAAATGTTCACTCATTTGTGACGGGACGACCCGTCGTAAACTTGCAATGAGTTAAATTTTCCTTACAACTTGTCTTGCCACTTGCTTTTTGTGAGGGGGATTTGACCCGTCGCAAACTTGCGACGGATCACCTCGTCACAAGCAAGACTTATTACCAAATGTTACCGGTTGATACGGGTCAATGAATTTCGATTACTGTATTAAATCGACTGAATTAGTCACTTGGTCGCAAAATAATTTTCTTTTCACCATTATATAATACAATTTTAGTATGGTTCATCCAAAATCATCTTTAGTGTGTTTCAACACTCTTAACACATAGCCTTTCTAAGCATTTAGATGAATAAGTTTTGAGGGTTTGAGTAAAAGAAAATAATGGAGATTGAAGGGATAATTACCAAAGCATTCTTACTCAGGTGATACTTGTTTTAGGTCGCCGTTATACTGAATAATCTCAATCAACTTATGATCAAAATAATCCATAATCCATTCACCTCTGAGTCGTGTCATTGAAACTACTTCACTATAGTGTCAATTAAGTTTCAACGATTCGTAGTTCAAGATGTAAAATGTACAAATAGATTGTTTCTTTATCGTGGACAAAATGACATATTATCATCTTGGTGTGATGACGTTCTACACACAAGTATTACTTCACTTTATCATAAATTATTTGATAGCATATCAAAATAGAACTCTATTCCCACTAGAGCATCTCCAATGATTTTCTTTAAGATTTTGCTTGTAATTTTTGCAAAATAGTAAGCATAACTTATCATTGAAGTGAAAACATTTATATGTAACTTGCTAGCATGGTAGCTCTACCAAGCTACATAGTTTGGTTTAAAAAAAAGTTAAATTCTCATTTGATGAGAGTAGGATTGTGGGACCCATATAAGTCACAAGATGTCATAGTTCGCCATTGGAGCGGTAAGTAGCCGAAAGCCCGAAAAGCATGGTAGCTTGAAAAATCGATGTGGCAAATCAAGCTACGATATCATGTAGCTGTCCATTGGAGATGCTCAGAATACCAAAAGTTTATTTTCTATTTTTTCACATCTTAGTTATTCATCGATAGATGGCAGAGAGAAGAACAAAAATAAAGGTATTCAGGTTCATAATACACTTTATATTTTTCGTATAAATATGTGCATGGAAATTTCCAAAGATTTAGAGGAAGCATATCTTTATACTAACATAAAATACACCAATTACGAAGGCATGTTTTTTTTTTCATTGTTGTAAAATTTGCATAGAATTGCTAATCACCTTCTCTTTTCTACCTTCTCCCCTTATAAATGGGTTAAAAGATTATATATTTTGCATCATTCACTTCATCACTTGTCATCCAACCCCGCACAATATATATTCATTTAGCCGGTTATGAGAGGGTGAAAGAAGAATGTGGGAGAGAATCAGATAAGGTTGGAGGGAGAAACTAAATAACACTCCTCAAATTTGCATATGTGTTGTCTATTTCGCTATTTAGTTTTGAACCGACCTCATTTTACTGTATTTTTTTTACTCCGTATTATTCACAAAAAAAAACTTAAAAATTGCTCAAAAAAATTAAATATCCAATACTTTTTTATTCCAACCTACTATTCGACGTCGACAAATTACTAAATAACGTCGACAAAAAATAATGAATTACCTAAAACGCCCCTCCTTCTAACTTTCCCTTTATAACTCCCAAAACCAACAATTTTCATATAATTCCCAAAACAAAAAATCGTTCACCAAAAATTTAAAAACCGTGTTTGAAATATATTTTTTTCCGTCATCATCGTTTCACTTCCAACACCACCGCTTCAATTCCGACAATTCCGCCACCAAGTTCAAGGATTCGACAATGTAAGTGCTCTTGATTACTTGAATTTTGTTTTTGTTTTTGTAATTTGTTAGGAGATTTAGATTTATCGTAGTTTTAATTATTGTTAGAACGGTATAGATCGATCCCCCGAACCATAGCCATGTATGACGGAAAAATTGAAAAAAAAAAAAAAAAAAAAAAAAAAAAAGTGACGGCTGCTGAATTGGACGTGGAACATTCATGTCCAGACCTAGGTCCAGGCGTGAAGGTTTCACGTCCAGACCTAGGTCCAGGCGTGAAGGTTTCACGTCCAGACCTAGGATTGGACGTGATTGTTCCACGCCCAGTCCTACGTCTGGACGTGAAACCGTCACGCCTGGACCTAGGTCTGGACGTGAAACCTTCACGCCTGGACCTAGGTCTGGACGTGAATGTTCCACGCCCAGTTCAAACCGATACTTTTTTTTTTTTTTTTTCAATTTTTCCGTCTTTCCGTAAGTTAAATTCGTCGTTATTTTTAAAAAAAATATATAATCTCCGTCTTTTCGTAAGCTAAATTCGTCGGTGTTGTTTTTAAAAAATATAATCGTTAAAATTCCGTGAGCTAATGTCGTCTTTTATGAATATTTATTATTTTCTCCGGAAAGACGGAAGTTTTTTTTTACCATAACGAGCATATTACCGTTGTTATAGTTTAGGGTTTAGGGTTCAAAGACGATAATTTTTTTTTTTTTCAATTTTTCCGTGTTTCCGTAAGATAAATTCGTCGTTATTGTTTTTAAAAAATATAATCTCCGCCTTTTCGTAAGCTATATTCGTCGGTGTTGTTTTTTAAAAATATAATCGTCAAAATTCCGTGAGCTAATTTTGTTTTTTATGAATATTAATTATTTTCTCCGGAAAGACGGAAAGTTTTTTTAACAATAACGAGCATATTAACGTTGTTATAGTTTAGGGTTTAGGGTTCAAAGCCGATATTATTTTTTTTTAAAATTTTTCCGTGTTTCCGTAAGTTAAATTCGTCGTTATTGTTTTTAAAAAATATAATCACCGTCTTATCGTAAGCTAAATTCGTCGGTGTTGTTTTTTAAAAATATAATCGTCAAAATTCCGTGCTAATGTCGTCTTTTATGAATATTAATTATTTTCTCCGGAAATATAATCGTCAAAATTTCGTGAGCTAAATTCCCGTCTCCCTGGAGAAAAATGTTGTCACTGTTGTTTAAAAAAGATATAATTTCCGTCATTCCGTATCTTTCCGAAGCTAATAATATTGTTTAATGAAGATATAATTTCCGTCATTCCGCTATTGTTTAAAAAAAGAACTTAAATATCTTTAAATTAAGTTAATATATGTAAATTCCCTAATTTTAATGTTTATTTGTGATCAGATGGCCGGTAAAGGAAAGGGGTTATTTACTAGTCGAGTTGATAACCGAGATGTCACCGCATCAGCACGTGGTCGGAAGACGAACCCGATTGTGAGTGAGGTAGCTCCGGTAGTTGAGGAGGGTAGTATTCATTCATGGAATGATAATGACTTTGCGGAGGCGGATCGAGTTGTGGAGGAGGTTGTGGAGGAGGTGGAGCAAGATGGGTCGCATGAGTCTTGTGGCTCACGCTTGAAGGTAAGACGGGTGGAGAAGGGTCGTTGGGGACGGGCTTCAGAAGACAGTTCTAGTAGCGTAGTGGCACCAAAGAAAAAGAAGTCAGGCAAGGACACCTCTTGGATCATTACAGATCCTGTCCCTGGTGGACCACTAGTATCTCATGTTATTCCTAGCTTTGGAGGTCACATTGCCCGAAAATTGTGGGACACTCCTAAAGATGGTGGACGTCCGGTATTGACGGGTTACCACCGATTCGGTAAGATGAAGGTGTTGAATAAATGGAAACTACCTAAAGGGGCTATGGGGATTGTCGGGGCTACTGGTCTTTGGCACCTTCGTGGGTGCATGGCTGAGCACTTGAACATGCCTCTTATTTCTTCTTTCCTTGAGAGGTGGCAACCGGACACCAACAGTTTTCACATGCCATTCGGAGAGATTACCATACTTCTTCACGATGTTGCACAAATCTTAGGTATCCGAGTGGATGGTGATGCTTGCAAGGTGGAGAGCGATGACGGTAATTTGGTTGATCCTCTTTTCTTTGTTTGTGGCTACTTCGGAAGGCCATCAGTTGAGCAGTTGAAGTTGCCTATGAGTGGTAAGAAGACCCATGTTTACAGGAGTGGAGGTATTTTGGTGGAGGCGGTTACTGAGGTGGCTATTGCCAGTGCTGATGATGAGCATGCGCAGGGATATATGGCTGTATTGTTAGGGTCGACTATTTTTGTCGACAAATCTGGGGATAGGATACGTCCACAGTTATTTCCTTTGTTGGGTGATACCCATAGTATAACGTCCTACTCTTGGGGGGCCGGTACACTGGCGTATATGTATCGACAGTTGGGGTTGTCTTCACGTTCAGGTATGAGGACTATTGCTGGTTGCTTGTCGTTGTTGCAAGCTTGGATCTTTGAGTATTTTCCTATCTTTCGACCCGCTCCACCCGCGGTTGCTAAGGGTAGTCAGCCAAGGGCCTGCTGTTGGAATCATGTTGGTCCTTTTCCTCAGACTGAGAAGAAGTTGGTGGAGTATCGGGGTATTCTAGACGGTCTTACCGCTGGTTCTGTTATGTGGGAGCCGTATGGTCCCCGTCAGGAGGAGTGCCATCCTCGTACCCTTTTCTCCGGTTGTGTACGGTTCATGGACATCGTCGAACCGTACCAACCTGATCGTTGTTTACGACAGTTTGGGTACCAGCAGATGGTTCCTGCGCCCATTATTCCGGTGAAAGCCCACCGTCCATCTTCGGGATTAGGGTATGACGTGGAAGTAGGTCCGTTAGCAGATCATCTATGGGATAATTGGAAGGATCACCGAGTCCACCTTACTAGTAGATCGGAACCTGCTACTTTCCCGGGGGAGACAGCCAAAGAGTACGAGATATGGTTTCAGACCGTATCTCACCCGTTCATTATTGATCCCGATCATCTAGATGCCCCCTTACCACGTGACGATGTCGTTGTCAACATTGAGGTAAATTTTTTGTGTTTAGTTTGTAAATGTGTTTTTTTTTTTAACTTTTTTTTAATTTAACTTTTTTTATATTGTAGACTCTTACCTTCATTAATTTAATTTTTTTTTATATTGTAGACTGCAAATGCCCTACTCGACCAGTTTGCTATTGCTCGGAGGATGGAAGATGACGCGGAACAACTTCAGTTCTTTCGTCGCATGATGAAGGATGTAGGCCCACTTATTGATCATCGTTTAAGTAGAAGAAAACCAAGTAAAGGCCCTACACCCGGCAATCGAGTTCAGCGTGAGGCCGATGGGCTCCGTTATGAAGAGAGTGAGGAGGATTAGAATTCATCGATTATGTTTTGTTTCGTAGACCTTTAGACTTTTGTTTTGTTTCGTAGACAGTGACAAGGATTAGAGTCCATGGATTATGTTTTGTTTCGGATTATGTAATTTTTTTGTTTGTGTGGACTTTTTTTTATATATTTTAAAAAGATAAAAATGAATGAGGACAAATTACAAAAAAAAAAAAAAGAATTCTAAAAAAAAATATTATTAATAAGGGACGAGGCCAAATTGGGTTTCCGAAACGAGTTACAAATAACAGATTACTAAGGAACGAGAAAAATAATAATAAGCTAACGTCTAGGATTGAAACTGCTCCACATAGCGAACTGATGACGATACATATCTCTATAACACTCTACAGTGCCATCATGTTGCCAAAAGGGGGCTATTGGTGGCATTGGTGAAAGAGGACGAACACGGATCCTCATATAGTGGTTACCCGTGTGCAAAACCCATAAAACACCATATGGTGCAGGACGTCTACCCTGTTGGGCTCGTAAAGGCATGTAAGTATAACTCGTACCCCAATGTCGTACTCCATGACTGAGAAAGGAAGAAACCACACATATCACCCAATTATATGTCGTCGCAAAACCATATAGATCTAAAACGTCCATCCAATGCTCTTCGGCGCATGGTTCTTGCCCCCAAAAACTAATCCTACGAACTTCTTGATCATATTTATCGCGACCATAAATCTCATCACGGTATGTGGCGAAGCTCTGTATTTCTCTAAGTAACTCTACTCTCGCCATCGTAAAGTGATCCTGATCACCCCGTAAAGCGTGCGAGATTATTCGGTAACCACAATGACCATCGCCGCGAGGATCATACCAAGCTTCGAGGTTCTCCTTAAACCACGGTGGCAAGAAAGCAGACATATGGAAGGTCCTCCAATCACCTACAACATAGTTTAACTCTAAAGGTGCAGAGAATGAAGTGGAAAAATTACCCGTGCTAGTGGACATGGCATCAACCGACGGAGTGGTGCCGGTGGTAGTAGACGGAGTGGTACCGGTGGTAGTAGATGGAGTTTTACCTTTGCTATTTCGCCTCCGTGCATGCTCAACCGCGGATGGGTCTCGTCGAGTTGCCTTCTTTGGACGTCCTCTAGGGTTCTCAATCACCGCTGGCTCATCCACATCCTCCTCCTCGGGATGTAGCTGGGAGTAAAGAGCGTCATACATGGACGACCTCATACTCGGATCACAATCTCGAATTTCATCAAATAACTTTTCAAGTTGATCGTCGTCAGTGGACGGCATTGCTTCATTTCCATCGTACACCAACTTCCTCCAAAACTCATGTAATACATCAAGTGGGACTCGGGAACCACGATTCGATAGACGATGTAGTGCACAAGCACATAACAAACCATGCGTGTTCTTGAGGACACACCCACAATCATGTTCAAGGCGATCTTCAGTCATCTTGGCGCCTCTTTCAAATTCTTCTCGTAGGACAATGATGGCTTTCTTGGAGAGTTTACAACTTAATCTCGAGAATAACCGAGCAATTCCCGTGAGCTGTTTCGATCTTGATAACTCTAACAAGTGACGGATCTCCACGTGTTGCGTTTCCATCAAAGAATGAAAACGACTCCAAATGCTATCGAATACGAGTTTGGCACTATTCAACCACTTCTTCAAATTTGCATGGGCCGACTCAACCGAGGAGGTAGTAGTATATCCGAAATGTGTCAATAAGTTTGTCCTAAATTTGCACCATTTCTCATGGTGTGGCATCCAAGTACTCTGAATATAATTACCTACCGCGGGCCACGACTTACACAATTTCTCCCAAGCCACATCAAACTCATCTCGAGTCCCCGCCTCCACAACCTTCGCAAATAACTTGGAGCTTATGAACTTAGCCCAAACATCGTCACGTGTGATGTTAAGTGCCTTCGTCTCCACGGCAGCATATATATGCCAAAGACATAACAAGTGGGAGGAATTCGGGAAAACCACGGGAATCGCATTTGTCAACCCTTTCTCGAAATCAGTAACAATAACGTTGGGTTGAACGCCGTCATTGAGAAGAGCCTTTAAATGCCGTAAAACCCAAGTGTATCCTTCCTCGGACTCTTTCATCACAAAAGCATATGCGATGACAAAAGTCCTCCCAACTGGTGTGACCCCAACCATCTCAACAAGCGGAAGACCATAACTATTCGTCTTGTATGTGGAATCTATGATGACCACATAATAGTATGAACGAAACATCTTGACGGCCTCCGGATGAGCCATGAACACGTAAGTCAACTGTCTAGTAGCCTCATCGGAAACCCAATAGTACACGTATTTATGTTGAACGGCAAGTGCTAACATCTGTTGTGCCGGGTTTCTTCCTTCTCTATCCTCGGTCCTCACTTTCTGACCCCGGTTGTAGATTTGTCGCCTTGCGGGTCGAGATTTTTCCGGATTCCGCTTGTGTAGTCCCGCGCTAATCATAGCCGGTGGTACATGAGCCCGAACTTGGGCATCAATATACGCCAACTCATCATCATCGAGCTTAGCGTAATATCTATCGCCGTCACAATACTGGACAAAAGAATGATTATGTACTCCGACTCGGCCCATGTAAAGTGTCCATTGTGGAGGGTTGGCGCTAACTTCAACAATTTTCATTTTAAATTTGCAATCACACCATTGGAACGACGTGTTAGCCCTCATTAACGTGTCCCCATCCATATTTTTGGGACGTCTTCCACCTCTACGACATACAAAATAATCAACACGAAGCTCCGTCTTGCGACCCCGTCTCTTGTTGCTTTCTCTTTTAATGCCAAACCCGAGTCGAAGTGCGGTTTGATATGCCCAGTTAAAACCTTCTTTACTTGATATGAAAACTCGGTTTGTAGTAAAATGCTCGGAATAGTCGACACCATCGCTACCAAAATCCTACACGATTTTCAAAAAATGTCGCGTAAGTAATAGAAAAAAAAAAAAATCGTCCCAAACCGAGGCTTGGACATGTAACATTCACGGACCTTGGACATGTAACATTCACGCCCAGACATGTAACATTAGGCTTGGACATGTATCATTCACGTCCACACCTAGGTCTGGGCGTGAACAGTTCACGTCCAATCCTAGGTCTGGGCGTGAACAGTTCACGTCCAATCCTAGGTCTGGGCGTGAACAGTTCACGTCCAATCCTAGGTCTGGGCGTGAACAGTTCACGTCCAATCCTAGGTCTGGGCGTGAACAGTTCACGTCCAAGCCTAGGTCTGGGCGTGAACAGTTCACGTCCAATCCTAGGTCTGGGCGTGAATGATACATGTCCAAGCCTCGGTTTGGGACGTGTATTAATCGTCAAATATATTTTTTTTTTCTTGATGAAACGTTAAAAGATAAGAAAACGTAATTCAAACGTAATCATACCTCATGAAAATCGTACTAGCTTCTTCGTTGTTGAATTGTCTAATTTGATCGTTATACCCGTCATTGGTTGACATTATTTTTAAAAAGACGGTAAAAAACCGTCGTAAATTACTTTGGGTGAAAAAACCGTCTTATGGTGAAAAAACCGTCATATGGTGAAAAAACCGTCTTTTTATTTTGTTTTATAATTTTAGAAAGAGGTTAGAGAGATAATGTAATAGTGAAATAATGAAAGGGCAATGTTGGAAACTCAATACAAATTGTCGACGTTATTTAGTAATTTGTCGACGTTCTTTAACACGACCCTTTTTATTACCTTGGAGTTTGGATTGCTAAAATTAATCCGATTGTGTATCACTTATATCCAACAAAGCCCATTATTTGAAGTTTATTCCCTTCAACTCTTTCCCTCTTCTCAAGTAAACTAATTTGTACCCAAAATTCATAACTCTACTTACTAAAACTCTGATCTTTAATCAATCGACAACCTCAAGTCCTCAACAACTCCGTCTTTTGAGTCGACTGACACGAATCATCCTTTACCATCGCCACGACCCGCACCTCAAAATGTTGAACAACTTATAAAATATCACTTAAATGTAATGGGTACCAAACCAATTTTTAGAATAAGTAGATCAACATTAAGTATCCCATTAATTCTAAACTCAGCAAAATCTTCAGTTTTGTATACTAAACAAGCACATGCACATATTCTTAAAATTGGAGTTTTAATTGATGTATCATTTTCCTCAAAGTTGCTATCTTTATATGCAAATCACCATTGTTTTGGCGATGCAACACTTTTTCTTAACTCAATTGATGAACCCAGTTCATCATCTTACTCAATTGTTATTAATGCATTATCAAAATTCAATCTTTTTAAAAATGTGTTATGTTTGTTTGGTGAAATGTTGTCTAAAGGTGTGTTTCCTGATGGGTATTTAATGCCGGCTGTGGCGAAAGCGTGTGCCGGGTTGTCGGGTTTTGAAGTTGGTAGACAGGTTCATGGGATTGTGAAAGTATGTGGGTATTCATTTGATAATGTTGTGCAGTCGTCGTTGGTGCATATGTATGTAAAATGTCGACGGTTGGGTATTGCACATAAGGTGCTTGATGAAATTTCTGAACCAGATGTTGTTACTTTTAGTGCTATGATTGCTGGTTATGCTAGAAATGGCAATGTAGGTGCGGCGAAAGGGTTGTTTGATGAGATGGGGAAGTTGGGTTTGGAAGCGAATTTGATTTCTTGGAATGGGTTGATTACCGGGTTTAATCAGAGTGGAGAGTATTTGGAGGCAATTAGTGTTTTTAGGGATATGCATTTGAAGGGTATTCAGCCTGATGGGAGTAGCTTTTCGAGTGTGTTAGCAGCAATTGCGGATTTGGAGGATATATATGTGGGTGTTCAAATTCATGATTATGTGATCAAGAGAGGTTTTGAGTCGGATACTTGGGTTGTAAGTGCTCTTGTCGATATGTATGGTAAGTGTAGGTGTGTCCCTGAGATGAAACTTGTTTTTGATCAGTTGGGATATATGGAAATGGGTTCATGTAATGCCTTAGCTACTGGACTTGCGCGGAATGGTCTTGCTGATGATGCACTAGTCTTGTTTAAGAGATTGAGAGAGCATGGCATGGATCTAAATGTCGTGTCTTGGACATCAATGATTGCTTGTTGTTCCCAGAATGGGAGAGATATGGAAGCTTTGAATCTTTTCATTGATATGCAGCTTGCTGGTGTGAAACCCAATGAAGTCACCATCCCTTGCTTACTTCCTGCCTGTGGTAATATTGCAGCGTTAATGCACGGGAAGGCAGCACATTGCTTCTCTCTTAGAAGGGGGATGATGCGCGACGTCTTTGTTGGCAGTTCGCTCATAGACATGTATGCAAAGTGTGGCAAAATAAGCGATTCTCAACTATGTTTTGATGCAATGCCGGTTAAAAATTTGGTAACGTGGAATGTGATAATAGGGGGATACGCTATGCATGGAAAGCACAAAGAAGCATTCAATATGTTTGATTTGATGAAGAAGAGTGGGCAGAAGCCAAACTCTGTGACATTTACTTGTCTGCTCTCTGCTTGTAGTCAGAAAGGCCTTGTTGATGAGGGGTGGCACTATTTTAATAATATGTCTAAAGATTATGGTGTTGAACCTAGAATGGAGCATTATGCTTGTATGGTCAGTCTCTTGAGCCGTGTAGGCAAGCTTGAAGAAGCTTATTCGTTGATCAAAGAAATGCCCTTTGAGCCAGACGCTTGTGTTTGGGGAGCTCTTCTCAGTTCTTGTAGAGTCTTCAAGAATTTAGAGCTCGGAGAAATTGCTGCCGAGAAACTCTTCAAGTTGGAACCTAAAAATCCTGGGAACTATGTCCTCCTTTCGAACATCTATGCTTCAAAGACTATGTGGGCTGATGTGGACAGAGTGCGGGATTTGATGAAGGGAACCGGTTTGAAGAAAAATCCTGGATGCAGTTGGATCGAGATCAAAAATAAAGTCCACATGCTTCTTGCTGGGGACAAAGCCCATCCTCAAATGGCCCAAATCATCCAAAAATTGGAGGCATTGGGCTCAGAGATGAAGAAAGCGGGATTTATCCCGAAAACGGATTATGTGCTGCACGATGTGGAGGAGCAAGATAAAGAGCAGATGCTGTGTGGACATAGCGAGAAGTTGGCCGTAGCTTTTGGGCTCTTAAATTCCCCTGCAGGGTTTCCTCTTCGTGTTATTAAGAACCTTAGGATCTGTGGTGATTGCCATGCAGTTATTAAATTTATTTCTAGCTTTGAAGAGCGGGAAATTTTTGTTAGAGATACTAATCGCTTCCACCATTTCAAAGATGGGGAATGTTCTTGTGGTGATCATTGGTGAATTAATCTTTTTAGATTTCTAGAGTTCACCATTGTTTCAAGGTTATTAACTTGAACATTAAAAATTTTGGTTTGACATAAGAGTATTCCCGAAGATCATTGGCTGCTGCTGCATGTTTTAGAACCGTCGCATTCTCAACTTGATCAAAGTGAGCATTTTTTTAGTCCTACATTTTATTTACTCTTTCAGGAAACACTGATATAGAAGCCTGTATGACACTTGGGAACTTCATTTTACGCCAAAAACCGTGGGAAAAAGATTCCTAAAATAGCTAAAACGAATCTCACTCGAGTTTGACACTTGTAGGGTTGTAGGGAAGTTTGAGTTACTGAACACATTCAAACTCTGTGTAATGACTAATTGCCCAAGTGTTAGGTATAACAACTTGGATTAGCCATTTTCCAGATTTAATTTAGTACTAGGAAATGACATTCTTCAGCTTTTGCCGTTTTAGGTAGAGAGAAACCCATCCCACTAAATTCTGTCTCAGTTTTTTGTGTATAGACCACCCCTTTGAAATTAGATTGTTACCGACTTGCGGTGATGTTACTCGTACATAATTCTCATAATGAGTAATCTTCTTGTCTGAATATACAGGATACTTTGCTCTTCAAAGACGTCCTTTGATTCATTGCCAAATATGTGATCAGGTACCAAACATGTCTTATTCTTCTCTGTCTATTAAGCTCATTTCTTTCTTTCTCGAGTTTTAGTAATTTTTCATTACCTGTTATTTGCATGAAGAATGACCAAGACTATATAAATTTTCTCTTATTTGCGTCACCCAACGGCAACTCAATTAGGTTAAAAATGAGCTAAATTGTAGTTTTTAGTCCCATTTGGTATGCACATTTGTTAATGGGAAAAAGTTGGGAATATTAGCACCCTGAAACAGGATTCCAATGCTCCCACTAATCTTTTACGCCCCAAACAAAACTTTTCAAGTGTTGAAAGCGAGTCCCAAAAAAGTTTTATCTTTTTATACTTGCAAACATAGATGTGATAAAGAGGCTTCATCATCCTATTAGCTGCTTTGGATGAGTACCTGAATGATATTTTAAACAGCAGAGAAGTCAGAGATGCCTTTCCATTCAAGATTTTGAGCAAGTCTCAATTGAATCTGCGTTTATTTTAGGCGAGCTAAATATTATAAAGGTGATAATGTAAAACTTGTTGAATTCATGGATTCCTATTTCAATAAAACAAGGCCTTTGCATATTTTGAACCCTCCATGAAAATAAAGGTTGCTCTAGGCAGTAACATCAACATTTCCTTGGTTCCAAATGCTCTTGTCGAAGGAAGGGTAAGGGGGGGTTAGATGTTCGCGATTTTCCCTTGTGTTAAAAATACAAGGGGTCTGTTTTTGAACAACCAATAATGAAAATTACTTTGATTGGGTGCAAGTTCACAACATTATATACAATGACTATTTGGTGAGCTATGTCCTTTATTTAATCAGTTTCCAAGCCAAAGAATAGTGAATCGTCATCACCATTGGGAATGAAACGTAACTTGTTCTGGAATTAGTTTGGGGTGTCCTTTAGATAGAGCCACAAAGTTAAACTAATGCTATGCAACCTCAATAACAAAACACGGGTTTGCACTTGACTTTTTCTGATTAAGACAGACGTCTTACGGGATACATAAAATTCAGATATTGGTGCTCTAAAGCTTCTGTTACTTGTTTGGAACGTTCGGCCGGCGAGTTTAAAACTCGTCTTATGACAGTCCGATGATGTGCATGCGTATACTTCACCAGTAAATGTTAAATAAGTACGTTGTTGGATATAATAAACAGTAACTAAGATACTTAAGACAGTTAAACCTAGTACAAGGGCCATCCTCGTATGATTACTTGATTAGTTCCTTTTTTGTTCTAATCTTGGATAAGATTAGTTGGGTAGGGCCTAGGAACATGTTTGTATTATTATCTGCTTATTTGTTTAGTAAGACGCTAAGATGTTCTGCTCAAGTTGTCTCAACTCAAAAAAAAAAAAAAAATCTTCAGCAGATAGAGTGAAATTCAAATCTATCTGCATTGCAAAACTCAATTTTATAGTACTACTTGCCTTTAAATTGCCTTTTTGCCTTACAGTTCGTCTGAACGATTAAAAATAACAGTTCATTTTCCTTTCGACGCAACAAAATTGTTACAACTTCGGAAAATGATTTTCAAATGAGGTGACGGGCCATGTTTCGGCGTCCATATTTGCACCTGATGTGAACTTGAAATGACAAAAAGCCATCTTAGCCCTCCTTACTTTTGTAGTTTTTTTTAGTTAGGCTCTTGTATTATCTATTGACTGTATAATCCATAAGTAACCTGGGATTGGCTAAGGTAAAGTAGAAGCTAAATATTTACCAGTTGCGCAATTTGCACCTAATGATCCATTATGAACTCGAAAAATATTACAACTACAAGAGTTTAGGTTTAACATCATTATCAAAGTGCTTCTACTAAGGCTCCTCCGTAAGTAGGGCTAACAAATATTACTTCGGTTCAAACTCCAGTCATTTGATTACCCATTCTGTTTTTGTGTATCTCAGTCGTATTTTAGCCTTTTGATTTAGGAAAACGTGTTGGAAGGGTAGTCTTGAACCATACTGGGCGTACGCCCTGTTTCTGATCTTTGAGCTAAAACCAAAGTTACAAAAAATAACCATGACGGCTGTGTTACTCCGACTCTTAGACACGGGTGCCATGTCTGACTCAAGTCGAGTGTGGGATACGAATTTTTCAATATTTTGGTCTAAAGTGAAGTGTCGAATTGTCAATATCATGTTGGACACGAAAGGCGACACGGCAGCTAAGTGAAGTGCTGGAGTAACATAGCATGACGGTAGGAATATATAATTTCCAGATGACTCTTAGCAAGGATAGACATGATACTGATTCTTGTTTTACTGCAGGATTAAGTATGCAGCAAGTAGGATGTGAAAGTGGTTTATCCTGGTCTGAGTGCTAATTATGCATCTTAATTGCAGGATAATAGGATTATGATTCATGCATGCAAGTGGCAACATTAAAAGTTACCAAGTAGCCCGTCTTGCTTGTGACAATCACAAGCAAGAGACCTCTCACAACCCCTCCCACTTGCCCCTTTGTCTCACGTCACAAGCTTGTCTCGGATTTTGTCCTTCACAAATGAGAATTTGTGATTACCAAGAGCCTTAAAACTTTATAATAATTTACGAACAATTAAACAAAACCCTGATGGGCTCCAGAGTTTGTGGGAGACATTTACATCTTCTGTAATGGGTTATCTGCTTTAGAAATGCGTTTCCCTGATCCCACTTTATTGAATTTTGTCAAAGTCCTTGAGTATAATGCAAGCTATTGCTTCTTTTTTATTTTTATTTTGCCTTCTTGTTTCCTTTTTCATGATGTATATCATTATCATGATATTTCAGGGTCCCGTAGACTATCGAGACACTCTCGTTTCAAGCAGGGCAAAGGGGTGTCGACTTGCGCAACTTCTTGGGGCCGAATATGACAGCTGATAATATAAACAGGTTGTTTTCAGTTAACTTATAATTAAAAACCGAGATAGTTTTCTAAGGAAAAGGAAGCCGAGATAGTTATCGGCTATTTCCTGAACTACTTGCTGTTGTGGATTTTATTATATCAAAATGCCAAAATAAATGGCAAAGTGGTTTGCAGGAGATGATAAACCAAACTATGGCCTACCTCTTTCCCCATCCTTGCAAATTGAGGAACAAAAAGAAACATTAGAAGAATAGAAGAATGATAACTTTCATGACAAAAAGAAGGATTTCTTTAACCACCCTTATGCTCCATTCTTTAATTAAAAATAGCCCTTTTGCTACACTTGTGTCACTTTATCAACTTGTTATTTCTCTACAAGTTACTACTACTTTCAGATATATTGATTGATGTTAAATACAACCATACAGGTTGTATGTTCCCGTCACGATTAAGAGATTAAACGGGTTTCAATTTCCCGTAAATGGTACACGATCATAAAATTTCACGGTAATCTCTCAATATGTCTATTTTTCCGTATTAATTTTCAATTAGTTTCGGACTCGAATAGACCTACCCTTTCACCATCTTTTCCTTTCTTTGAACACAAATTCTCATTACCAAGGGTAGGAACAGACAATTCATTTGTAATTCTCTAGGCTTGTTGTATCTACCCAAGTAGGCGATACTTGACCCATTAAGGTTGTGACGGTTATATCTGTCACATGGAGACTTACCGTCGGTTCTTCGAATTCGTGACGGAAATTGACAGTAAGTGGACAGTGGGTTATCTGCTAGACATAATGCTACTCAATGAGGCTTGGTGGATATCTGTTGATAATATCTTATGATGTTAGATATTGTTCAAAATAATTGCAATTGCTTTTGTTTTACTAATCACGCCTACTCCACTAGTGCTTAACCAATAATTGTCCGTACTAATTGTGGTTTGATACCTTGTCCATACTATATTAATACTATATTAATACTATATGAGTACTTTAGTTGAGAGGACACCCAACAGAATTGGGTTACTGTCCGTGCTAATTAGAATTGAGCTTCGTACGATTTGAAGAGCCAAAGTATGAAGGACAAAAATAAATAGTACTTGGAAGATGATAGGTAGACTCGTCGTAGAGTCACTTAGCCAAGCGGGTTTGGTGTGGTGCTTGAGTGTTTGCTTACTTTATCCCTTAATCATGATCTCGAGAGTTTGATCACTGTTTATGGGAATGGAAGAAACTTCTTGGCTAGTCGTTTACGTTTTGGTGAGAGCAAACGTGATCACGAGATTATTCAATGTTATCGACGGTGAACACTCCCACTTTACATCATAAAATATTTAACAAAAAATATGTAATAATACATGAATATTTGGATTAATTTTACATGTGAGGCGGTCTATGCAATAATTTCACCGTTATTGCCATCATCTAACAAAAAGAAAATCAATAAATGTTTTATGTCTTTTACTCGTATAGTCGTACGTTATGTGAATAGTTATTTTGCATTCGTATAACTTAATCGGGTTGTAATTTGTTAAGGTGACTAAAAAATTGATGATTTGTTTTGTTTTGTTTTGAAAGATGGGATAGTTTAATGAAGTATTATTATAACAAAAGATTAATCTTAATTATTTTTAGAAAAATTATACCTCGTGTAGCCTGCCTAAAATCACACAAACGCCCCTCTAAAAAGGAAAAGCATCCAATTATAGCGCAAGAAAAGGCACCATTGAGAAGCTTGCAACCCAATAAAGTGTCAACTATACATACACCAATGCACTGCATCAATACATTCAAGTCCCCAAACAATAGAAAACTAAGTTTAAAATATCAGTAGGTCTTGCTTAAGACGGGTCGGATCTTGCAACGGATACTTTGTGAGAGGAAATGGGTAGAGGGGACAAGGTGGACACCCCCCATGTGCTCTCCACTCACCCTTGATGGGTATTTTGTGAGAGAATATGGTATCCGTCTTAAGCTTAAGACGGATACCTCCGTCTTAAATAAGAATTTGTGTTAAAATATAAACTAACAAGAAATTAAGGAACATCCGGAACAAGGAGTAGGTTATTGTAGGCAGTGCGAACGCAGGATTTAATATAATTAAAAAAAAATTAGGTTAAAATATTGACCGGAAAAAAAGGAAGGAATTTGCTTGTATGGGGAGTTAAACCCCGGAAGATAGGTGAAAAACTAGCATTTACCACTAAGTTACATGGTGTTTATTGTACATTTAGTGGGATAACATTTACTAATTTATTATTTAACAATATTTGTGGTAACGCAAATCCGTCTTCAAAACCGATTTTGTTTACGTTTGAGGTAGCGGTCGCCGTCCCTTGCTACTAGGTGGGTTCGCCCCTGATTTTAGGGGATCATATTTTAAAGGAAGAACTACGATAACTGCATGCAAAAAATGTCAAAAACATATTTTTTGGCAGAAAGTCTGGCATGTGACGATCACAAGCTTGTGACCTTTCACACCTTGCTACACACTGGGCTTGCTCCTGCATAGGATCACGCTATTGATAAAATAATAAAAAAGAATTCATTACAAAGCTTCACATCTTCGTTATTTATGAGTAATCGATTCCTCTTAATTAATATCCACCCCTTTGCACAACTAACTAGGCTAAATACGTCTTATAATTATGTAAAAAAACAATTTACTAACCCTAATATCCATAAGAATAGTTAATCTCGCATACATCAATTTTATAGAAAAAACAGTATACTCCGTGTTTTTACTCCGTGTAAAATAGGTTGAAACATAACCAATAAGTAAGTAAGAGTAATAATTATTTTAAAAGTAGCCTTTTATAATAAACTTCTACTATATATAAGACCATATTATATCCAAATATTTATGCCATAATAGTTAAAGCCTAGGAGATTTTTTTTCCTAATAATCCAATTTGTAAACGAAACGCATCGTTTTGAAGAGACCTAAACTTTACTTGCAAACCCTTCCATTCTTCTCTACCTAAATCTTCCTATATATAGCCGTTATACCCTCAAACCTTTAATTTCACACTCACTCAATACACAATACACAACTCACAACAACCACAATTAAAATAACAAAAATAAACCCAAATAATAATAATAATAATAATAACTCCTATATTAATTCCATTAATAACATCACACGTCAACAAATAATCAATTAATCACGCATTTCCTTTGAATAAAATCTCAAAATCTCCCTTAGCTGTACACTCATTGTCATTCAACTCATCCAGTCATCACCATCTCCTTCCCTACATTTTTCACCATGACATTTTCGATTTCCGTACATCCGACCCTCCTTACCCTGCTTAAAACCCTAATACCCACAACCCTCATACAATAAAATCTCATATTGTCTCAGTACCGTCTGAGTTACCTTTCTATGACTTTTCCACGATAAAATCACGTCAGGGTTACCTTTTTATTCATTTAGAATAGAATTACGGTCTCGTCCAGGCTACCTATATAAAATATAAACTGGCTACGACGACAATGTTATTGTCGATATTCCTAGCATTATTTCTACCTTGTGCTGGTATGAGCGTAGTGTTCATGGTATACATATGTATGTTATGGTACGCAGCGAGTCACGCTCCACCCGAACCGATTAAACCGGTGACAAAGACGGGTTTGTCACCGGCTGAGCTAGATAAACTGCCTAAGGTGACCGGATGTAAACTTGTACATGGGAATGAATGTGCAGTTTGTTTAGAAGACATTGAAGATGATCAACCGGCTAGAATTGTACCCGGTTGTAATCACGGGTTTCATCTTCTTTGTGCTGACACGTGGCTGTCGAAACAACCCGTTTGCCCGGTTTGCCGTACCAAACTTGGACCCGAGTTTTTCGATTCATCGTTGAATCCTTGTTAATTAAATTAAACATGTTTCCCAAAAACACAACATACAAAAATTGGAAATTTTAGTTGTAATATTATTTTTCGGGGTTTTGGGTTTTTTATTAAGCGGTTATTCTCTTCGTTCGGTCCAATTCACTACTATTAACCAAATATGTATGAGACGGAATTTGAAAAATACCGTGAATTGAATTGATCGTGGAAGTATTAGGGTGTTTTTTTTTTGTTTTTTTTTTTTTGAAATGTCATTATGTTAATTTGTTAGTAAGGTTTTTTAATGGGCAGATTCATCATTTCAAATGAATCAATATTTTTCTGTTTATTTTTTCATTGATGTCAAACAATTTACGTTGAATCAAACAAATTACACTTGTTCACATTGAATCAAACAAACTTCCTAACATTTGGGAATTCTCCATACTGTTTTTTTTTTTTTAAATTTTCCTAAATTGGAGATTTACATTTTTAATTTTTTTGAATAGTTTAGACAAAAGGATTTTCTTAATGATTTTATACTTAAATTTATTGGTTTTAAAAAAAAAAGTCATTGATTTTTGTAACAGGATCGCTCTTATTTAGATCTTATTAACTTGTATTTTATTACTCCATATATTTTTTTTGAAATATTTTGATAAATGTGAATGGCTTCAAATTTAGATTTATACGGAGTATTAAGTATAGGACAGAAAATTACAACTCATTTTTGTAAGACTTACGTTTTTTGTACGAATATTAAAAAAATTTAGTCCTAGATAGGTGTTAGTATCGGGAAATATGATTGTAAATGAGGTCATAATAAGAGCATTACAATCGACTCATATTAATATAAGACGAGGAAGGATTCAAATATATATGTAATCTCTTGTCCATCAAATTAATACTCCCTACATTTGAATCATTAATAAAACCAAATCTTATTTGTATTTTGGACTCTGGAAATAGTGTCTCTAGTAGTCAAGAGCTTGTGTGCATTTGCACTAATGACACATTTGTAGTACAATTTATTTTGTGCAAGTGATCATTTTTTTTATAAATAGTGACCTATTTGGTTAAATAGTGACCATGTTTTACGACTAAAAAATGATCATTTTTTTCGCACTGGTTAATACTTACTGAAAATTAGTCACTTTTTTAATTTAGAGATACACAAATTCTCATTGAAGACGGAACATATCCGTTTTCAATGAAGACGAGTCGAATCTTCTCTCTTACAAGGAGGCAAGTGGGACAAGTGAGAATCCATTTAGTTCCCTACTTGTCCTCTCACTTGACTCTTTGTGAGAAGAGATCTGACCTGTCTTCATTGAAGATGGATATGCTCTATCTACAATGAGACTTACTGTTAAAGAAAAACGTGAAAAAGACCGTTGTACAAGTGAATTTCCAATTCTTTTGTTAAGAAAAAATGTGAACTTCAATTATAACCCAAAAAGTTATTTTTTTCTTTTAGTGTTTTTGGAAAAACAAAAAGAAGGAGCCACGCCAATAAACTCTCATACATTTACTATGATCTAAGACAATGTGGCAAGGTTCAATATGTGGAAGGTTGTGTTACGTGTATGGTGTATCGAGGTCGATATTTTTGATTTTCAGGAAAATGTTTCGACAGTGACATTGTTACCCAATTAAATGCAGGGTTGCCAGCTCATACATTAAATAGTGGTTAGTTTTAGTTTAATGAATTGAAGGATATGTTTTCTAAATTTATGGCCACTAGAGATTTTTGTTTGTATTTTTAAGTTTTGCATCTCCATTCACACCCATTTGCATAACTAATTACTAAAACAATCGGATTAACCGGAAAAAAAACCGGAATAAAACATGGCGAAACAAATTTTGAATGAAAAACAAGATATAATCATTTAGCGCATGCAAATACTACAAGAAACGCGTCACTTACCGACTGATAAAAACTGGTTGATGTAAATTTCAGTCGATACTAAGGATATTACCGAATAACACATTGATTAGTGAGATGAGAAAATAACTAATAGAATCCCCAAAACTTGCACCTAATTACCGATCGACACATTGATTTACCGACCAAAATTAAAGCTCTTGCATGCTTTTGCACGTGTCTCTATGTTTACCGACCGATCAATCACATTACATGTAACACTGTATCCCGCGTTAATTGGATAGATCTATTGATAAACTTAAATGACGGGTGCTTAAAGGATTGAAAATAGAGACTAGGAGGGAGTATAATTCTCTAGTATATAATATTTGATACAACTAAGAATGAACATTTTTTGTCCAATTTATTTAATATTATTATAACGCTATACGAAGTATTAGATTGAGGATTTCTTACACGTGCGTCAACTATAGTTTTATGACAATCATTTAAGTATGTAATAATGTGGTCAAATTATAAATTAAAACAAATATAAGCGTACATTATTTCGATATTTTGAAAGTTTAGCTTATTTCAATCTTTTCATATTTAGTCTAATTTGCTTTAAATACAAATTTCCATCAAATCTACTGTCAAGAGTCGGGTTACGGGTAAGAGGGCTTGACCCTAAATGCGCAGTTACATTATTATCGGCCGGGTCGTTTTTAGGTTCAGGTTATTTCCATGCAGGTTTTTAAGGTTATTTCTAGTCAGATTTCGATCGTTTTTTTTACGGGCCATCTTTTGAGTTTTGACAGATTTACTCACAACAAGAGATATACGAAGAGTTTAAATGTGAGAACGATGCACACACATAGAAAATATTATTTCTACAAAATGATTAGTATACATTGATCACATTTGTCTTTTTATGTAAGAAAAATAGTCAAATACGAAGTACTTTGTAAGACAATCGAGAAAAGTTGTGTCTTTGAGGGTCATATGTTTCTCACTCACAATTCACAAATCGGTTTATAACCCATCAATTAGTACAAGAAGGTGACGTTTATCAATAATTGATGAAGTAATAAAGTTCCGTGATCTTGTGTTGTTAGTTCGCTTTCTAACAATGTACACGCCCCCATTGTATGTATGCTTTGTTTGGTCATATGTCAATATACGAAAATGAAATTCATGAATTTAGATTATTAAGATTCATTATCTCCTTTAGGTTAAGGAGAGATTATGAGTATAAGGCGAGGCAACTAATGAAACTTTACTCGGAAATAGAAAGACGGTGAGCAAAAGCAATGTTTGTAAATTTTGATATCGAAGAAACCAGAAAAGTGATACGCTGATACTCCCTTCGTTTCATTATTTCCAATTACAGTTGGATTTTCATGTGAATAGACTTTCTGAAGTGAGACTTACAAGTCACACATTCACACCCCAAGGTACGAGAAACATCCTAGTTCTATATCTTCGAAACAAAGAATATACGAGTAGTTGAATTTAAACGAATCGGAGGATGACACCTATAAATTAAAGGGAGGGTTGTTGGACTGATGCACGTCTCAAACTGAAAAACTAAACATACAAAAGCTGGCTCTTTTGGTTAAAAGAAACAGGCTTTGGAAATGGGGTGATAATACAATATTTTACTCATTTTTGTCCCACTTTATATCCCCCATTTAGTCGGAATTTATTGCTTAAGTAGTATAATTAGCTCGTTTTGGAATAAAATAGAATATTTGTTACTTTTCATTAGTTAATGTCAATTTATAAGATTTCTCGGAATTTTTGGTACTGCTCTCGTCTTTTATTTATTTTGTAGGTACCATGTTCGGGTAAGAAATGGATCAAGTCGGATCAAACTATGACGAAATGAAACTGGGCTCAAACAAAGACGTGACACGTCAAATTTCCACCTTGCACCTGCACCTATTCATTTTCTATGGGCTGGATTGTTTTTCGTAAATACGAGCCCATTACATTCTCACGTTAAGCATTGGCTATGATGTGGTACACATACAATCAAATGGCCCATTATTGTTTTGTCTGGGCTTTGGGAGACAAAGGAGAAGACAGAAATTAAAAAGAAAAGAAAAGAGGGAAGCTAAAAAAAGGGGGGTTATTCTGTTTTTGGCTGGGAAACAGGGGGACGACAGACAGAAGAGAGAAGACGGAAGACGAGAGTAGTAGGAGTTTAGGGTAGTTTAATTTTTGTTCTTTGAATTATAGAAACTCCATTTTTTCTTGTTCTTTGTTTAGATTTGTATGAAGATTATCCATCTCGTGCCTTCTTAATTCAAGTGTGGTATAATTTTCTTTCCCTTGTTTAATTTATTTCAAGTTCTTATTTTTGTTTATTTATACAATTATTTAGTTTAAAGTTTAAATCTTTATACCTTTTCATGTTTAGTCTTATCTTTAGAATAATAATTATTGTGTTTTATGTTAGACTAGTTATGCTTAGTGAGTAGTGACCCTTTCTAGAGTCCGATTAAGTCTAATAATGAGTTTTGATTGGTGATTGGTTAAATTAGCAAGTAGTGGTTTATGGGTGATTGTTTTTGGTTGGGTGTTTTGTATTGACCCCTTATTTGACTATTGTTCAACCCTTAGAGGCTATCAACGGGAGTTGGGCCGACTTAGGGGCTACTTAGGCTATCAATGGGAGTTGGGCTTACGGTAGTGGGTTTGGGTAGATTTGGGGATCGACTCTAGGTGGGTCATTCGCGGGAGCGAGACCCCTTAAAGAGACTCTATCTTTTGGCTAGGTGATTTCATCCGCGGGAGTGGGAAAGACCCTAGTTGGGACCTAAATGTTGACCCGAAATGCCTTGGACTCGTGTAGGGGTTATCCATGGGAATGAGACCCTTTATCGATCCTAGAGGCTACCTATACTCGGGAGGGTTATGTAGTTAGTTTAGATGACATTGTCCCACTTGAACCCACATTCCACCACTTGTTGATAGACCACCCACCGTTGCAACCCATGAACTAAGACTTGATCGGACCCTAGACCTTTCTTTATTATTTAATCCGTTATTTCTATTACTCGTTTAGTTATTTGTTAGTTTAGAATTTTGCTTAATTTTTACCACTTTTTGATTTGCGTAGCTAACCTCTAATTTGAGACGAACTAGTACTTGACTTTGACCTCCCTGTGGATCGACCTCGACTACCGCTACTACATTTGTAGTTGAGTTTATAAATTTTGTTTTGACCGGGGGAGGGCGACAAAAAAAACCCCGCGTCATGGGGAACCAACTTCAGCTCATAAACAAGCCTCTTGTTTACAAAATGTTTTGAAAATAATTCACCCCAAATATTTGACAATTTTTTTTGGTGTTACTAAATACTACTCCGTAATAAACATTCTGTTATATGTCAAAACGACTAACAATTAACATATAAAATTTGCGTGATTCCCGCAAGCCTTTCAGCCTGAAGTGCCGATGTGGGTGAAATTTCCAAGGGTCTCGGATTCAAGCATCTCCATGAGCAATATTGTAGAGTATTTATGGCCTGAGACTATGCCTTCTAGACTTCAAGCCCGTCACCCCGAGAGGCTTACTTGGTATGCGTGGTTCGCACTTTACAGACTATTATGTATACCCGAGGGTTTACCTAGAACGCACCAAAAGTAGCAATTGCGAGTTTATTTTAAAAATGAAAACATACGTATAAATAACACTTCATGTATTCAAAATACAACTATGGACCAAAAACCATCATCACATATTCACATCACATAATACACCCGAAACGAATCGACTCGACTCAAATTAACATGTCGATTAGGTCTAACACATGATTAGTTATTATGTTTTAAAAGGCTATATGTGGTCCATGAGTCGACGTACGTACCGTGGAGTTAATTAGACCAAGAAATTAAGTCCAAATTAAATCAAATCAATGTTCATTGAGCTAACACGTCACAAGTATCTGAATTTAACAAGTCACGCATATTTATAGGAAGTCTTCTTGATGATGATTGAGTAAATCATTTAATGTGTACACCCTATGGTTAGTTCTTCTAGACTATAAGTCTATAACTATTTCAATTTGTTTTTTTGTAGCACAAATTCTTATTTAAGACGGAGGTATCCGTCTTAAGCTTAAGACGGGTACCATATTCTCTCACAAAATACCCATCAAGGATGAGTGGAGAGCACATGGGGGTGCCCACCTTGTCCCCTCTACCCATTTCCACTCACAAAATACCCGCTGCAAGATCCGACCCGTCTTAAGCAAGACCTACTCTTTTTGTAAAGGAAAGAAGTACATTTGAGAAAACATTGATGTATTTTGCAACTTTTTTGGCTTTGTAAATTTTGAGGTTAATGTCTAATTTCAATAATTTGGTTAATAAATAGGAACTCATCATGCTGAGAAATTCCACCACTACTTAATCAACTAGCAAGAGGTTATTTTATCCTAATAAGAAGTTTCGTGTTCGAGCCATAAAAATACATTAGTGTTAAAGCTTATAAAGAACAGCTTTATCGCCTTAATGGTCCTTTTTGACTTGAATCCGAACAAAACTGAAGGGTCATCACAGAAAAAAAGATGTTTAGAAATTCCAATGCAAAAGAAAATTAAAAGATCGAGTGTTTATCTGACCCCATATTTATTCAAAAACGAGGTTTTTTAATTGTTTTATCTGTTAATATGGTAATGTTTGAATATGTCTTACGACATTACTCATGTAAAACTGCCTTGTATAAGAACAACTCACATTTAGAAAGAAATTTTAAATTCCAAATATCATGTAATGTCGACCGAAAGTGGTTTTTGGTGAATGTTTTTCAGTTTTAGTTTTTCATTAGGTATTATGATTATTAGGGGTGTTCGTAATTAACCGAACCTTAAAAACCGAACCGAAAAAACCGAAAACCGCTTTTTTTAGGTTCGGTTAACCGAACCGAAACACAAAAACGGTTCGGTTAACCGAACCGGTTTAGTTTACTCTGGAACGGTTCGGTTACGGTTCGGATTTTCATAACCGCGGTTAACCGAAACCGAACCGTGACATTATTACCCATAACAAAATATTATTTGGCTAGCCCAAAAACTAATAATTACCCTTATTTTTGCACTCAAACTCTCATATCATACATTTCACCCTTATTCTGACACCCAACCACCCTCATCCTCAATCGTTATTCACCATTATATTTAGAATTACGTTGTCTTACGTTCAACATTTAACTCTTCCTATTATTTTATCTTTAGTTATTTTTATATTATGTTTATCTTGTAAAGTTTTACTATATTCACCATTAAAATATGTCAATGATAACAAAAAATAGAACAAAGTTTCTATTTGGGAAAAAAATCCGATAATGCAACGGTTTCGGTTAACCGGTCAAACCGAACCGGTTCAACCGGTTCACCGAACCGAAAATAACCTCGGCAAACAGTTCGGTACGGTTCGTCATTTAGCCGAACCGGTTGGGCGGTTAACCGGTTAATTTCGCGGTTCGGTTACGAATGAACACCCCTAATGATTATTATGAGTTTATGTGGTTATGGTTTGTTTCACACAACATCTGTATGAACACAAAATAGCCTTACAGAAACAAATTGATAAAGAAAAATTAGGTCTTATTCTTTTGAACTTAACTTTGATGAGTTCATAAAAGCTAAACTTTTTGTAAATTTATACGGTGTAGGATCTAAAATGATATGAACTGAACATATAAGATATGAACGTTTCTGAATGAACTTATGAGATCTTAACTGAATTTAAAAGAGAGTGACTTCAAATTTAAGAGAATAAGGTCTCTGTTGATTTCCGACTATTTTATGAGAGTCCATATAGTTTGGTCTGCGCTAGTGCCAAAGTTGTATTCATATAGGGCCTTTTGCAATGTAGGCCTATTTATGGTACAACAAATGCTAGGAAGATTTGGATGAGAAATGATCGAACACTCAACTCAGAAGGTGATGGAGAAAAGTGAACGTAGGTTCTATATATAGAGTTGGTCGAGTCACGAGTGTGGTGTCAATCGTCATGGTTATATGATGGATTAAGATGTTTGGTTTGGTTCAACTTTCAAGGGTGACTATGGTCTGAGTAGTGTCATCGAGTTGGTCGAGTATGGTTTATGATGTCTGGAGGGCTACTACATTTTGGCACTCGTTTAAAGATGAAACTTAGTTTAACTAAGATTGAATCCAAAACATGAATGTGTATTACTCAGAATGACTTAAAGTGTTAATATGTTTGACTTAACTGTGTTATGAAAATTCGAATAATTAGGAGTCGAGTATCAGAAACGAGTACACAATAAAATAGTTCGAGGCCTCTTCACTTGAACACAAACAATTCAGTTTGCTTGCCATCAGCATCAGTTGTTCCCTTCTTCATCATTGCTACAAATTCCTCATAATTGATTTGTCCATCCTGCATGCAATTATCTAGTTATTACACCTAATTTGTCCCTTAATTACACCATTAGTACTACACAATTATACATGAAAATGTGAAATAAATTGAAGAAAAAGGTTGAAAGAAGTTTAAGTACTTTGTCAGTGTCAACATCATCAAGTATCTCTTTGATAGTTGCCTCATCTCCCATTCCATATTCCTCCATGGCTTGTCTAAGCTCCTCTTTTGTGATATACCTATCCGACGAAAAACAGTTGTGAAAAAGTTCTTCGTATAATAGTATAAGAAGCGTAAATAGTTTTGTAAGTCGTTCAGTATAGTGACACTTACCCACTGTTATCCTTGTCAAAGTACAGGAAAGTCTTTTGCAGATTTTCATCTTTATCGAGTCGATGACGGTGCATAGTAGCTGTGATAAATTCCATGTAGTCAATGCTTCCATTATTATCAACATCAGCCTGTCAGAAATCAAAACTCATTCAATAAACCGCATAGCAATGAAAATGCTTCTGCAGATATCGGCTAACTTAGCTGATAAAGTCCAGGTGGATTTGAATACCGTCAATATTAAAACTGCCCTTATGTCTCCCTTTACATCGAGAACCAACAATAGTAATAATCCTTCTCTTTAAGTTGTAGCATTTTCTTAATAGACATGAGTCTTATGTATTGTTTCTCAGGGATTGATATGAAAGTTAAGAAGTTGTTACCGCCTGCATTAACTGCTGAATTTCGGGTTCTGTGAGCCGGGAACCAAGCCTTGCCAGCCCTGCTTTAAGTTCCTCGAGAGTGATTGTACCACTTCTGTCTGTATCAATGTTGTTGAACATTTGTTTTAATCCTTTGATTTCTTCGTCTGGCAGGTTTTCTGCCATTACCTGCATACCAATGTAGTGAACATCAATACATTCAAGTAACTGCTTCAAAAATTTGACTCTTTTTCTGCTTTTTTTTTCAAGGGAGCCACACTGACAGTTTTGACATCGACAGGTTTTGAATCTAGGTCTTGAATCTTGACTATATCACAAGTCAAAGCCTTTACCAGGTAAGTTAGCGCCTGAGCGGACATTTGCTGGCTCGAAAACAAGTAGTGACATGACATAGTTCACTGTCACTGATGTAGTAAAAATTAGTTGTTTAGAACAATAACACTCGTATTCCAGTGCCTCCGGCCAATGGATGAGTAAGGTAAAGTCGGATGATAATAAACAATTTTTCATGTAGTGTATGACTCATAGTGAAAATTAGCAGCTTATAAGTCATATATTGTCATTTGTCCTGGCTTTGTTACCTTGAGCGCAAGCTTCGTGAGTTTGTTCATTGCTCGGAATTGCTTCATTCTAATAAGGACAGCACTGTCAATTGGTTTGTCAGAAGCTTCACCACCTTCTCTGAGCCATGGGTGTTCTGTTTCATGCATCAACAACATTTCAATAGCGTCTCAATTCTCAAGGCTCTCGGTGATGAAGTAAGACGGTGAATATAAGCAACCTTTCCTTTAGGTTAGGTTAAAAAACGCAGACTATTCCAGTTGACCAGTAATGAAAACCATGGTGACTGACTGCAGCTATACATTATAACACCGTAGATAGTTTAGTGAGTCATTTTGCTGAACAGGATACCTACCAAGCGCTTCGCCAGCAGTAATGCGAGCCTTCGGATCTCTTGTTAACATCTTAAGAATTAAGTCTTTGGCATCTGCAGATATTGATGGCCAAGGTGGACTTTCCAAATCAAGCTTTCCTTTCAGAATGTCAGTAAAAATCCCAGCTTCAGTCTCTGAGACAGTAAAATCAGCATGAATGTGTATCATTTTCACTGTTACGATAGAAAACATCTAATGTGTAAAGTTAGGACATACCGGCCCAAAAAGGAGGAACACCACAGAGAAGAATGTATAGGATGATTCCAGCACTCCAAACATCAATCTCTTTGCCATAACGACGCTGTAATACTTCTGGAGCCACATAATATGCACTTCCTACCAGTTCCTTGTACACTTTTCCTGCAACATTGTCGCGACTCAGTATTCACGTGTGGGGCATAACGTTTAAAATCGTCAAAAATCATATTTCCTATACTTTTATTATACAGCTGGTATAATTTGGTATATCCAATTCATCAAAACATCAAATCAATTTTGTTCCGAATTATATGCAGTTAACATTCAACAGCATACTTCAGCACATAGAATTAACCAGATATTGTAAAGCAAACCGTATAAATACAGATACACCAACCTTCCTCGATAAAAACAGAAAGTCCGAAATCAGTAATCTTCAAAGGAGAATTCTCAGCCTTAGAAACCAACAGAAAATTCTCAGGCTTCAAATCTCTATGCATCACCCCCATAAAATGACAAACATGAACCACATTCACAATCTGCCGGAAAACAACAGCAGCTTCTTTCTCGGAATAACTCACTTTCGCCACAATCCTATCAAACAACTCCCCACCGGAACAAAGCTCCATTACCACATACAAAGTATTCCTATCTTCATACGCCCCTTTAAACTCGACAATATTCGGCTGTCCACTAAGATGCTGCATTATCAATATTTCCCTCCTAACATCTTCAATATCTTTTCTATGCTTCAACTTCAGCCTAGAAATCGACTTACATGCATACTTCATACCAGTCGATCTTTCCGTACATAAATAGGTGACACCAAACTGTCCCCTGCCTAGCTCTTTGTCTAGCTGATATATAGAGGAGATGTCCACATAAGGTTTATTCAAAATGGGGCCCGTTTCCTGGAAATAAGACGGTATTGGCGGTTTAGAGGGCGGAGGAAACGGTGGAGGTATATACCTGTTTCTAGGAGCCGTGTCTGAGGAAGAAGATGAGATTGCAATCTCAAGTGTTCTTGGACAGCAAAAATCTGAAGAACAACAATTTCCCATCTCTTTTCTTTTGTTTAACTTTTTTTTTGAAATAATGTAGACAATTATGAGTTGTAGTTAGATAATTTGGTGGAATGTTTTTAGTTATTTAATGAAGGAAAGGAAGCCATGTTAGTCAAGTTTCATACCTAAATGTTTAGGATGCTTTGCTTAGCCCAAGAGAGATGATGCTTTTGGTGACATTAATACTTTTAATATTTTGGTTAGCTTTTTTTGCCTCAACCAGCATGTTTGTATAAAATATGTACTATAAAGCAAGTTATTCTTGCTTGGTATCACAATTATGCAGTAAACTAAATCACATTACTAGGTTTGTTTTTTTCAACTTCGACTTACCCAGCTACAGACGAGAGCTTAGACGTACTGGCGTAATGTTGCTGTAAGGGGCAGTCCTCAATATTTCAAAGCCAAGCATCGTAACTGAAACGTACAAGAAAAAATAATCGGAAAGTAACCAGAAACCAAAAGTTTTTTACAGATAATAGATGAAGAAACTGAAATTATGAGCTTTCGATAATTAATCAGAAATCAGAAGTATGAACAATTTTGCATTTGTTGATTGGTTATATAAGAGTAACATACAAAAGGCCTAATGACGTTCACATATCGTTTTGCAACAGCTACATAAGAAAGATTAGGATTAGTAACCTTAATCATAATTTAATTTCTATCATTCCGCTCTTTCTCTATCTGCGCTCTTTGTTTCTCAGCAAGCTTGTCAATGGCAGCTTGAACAGCATCTCGTCCTCCGACCAACAGTCGAGTTATAATTTCAGGATCCTTTTCAAATCGAGCGTCTTCAAACTCTTTCCGTGCATTTTCCCTCAGAATATCTCGCCACAATATGCCTCGTGAGTCAGGCCACATGAAAAAGCGTGTTGCTCGTAATATATCTCTATAAAGACACATTGCTTCCCGTCTTGTACTTGTAAGTCTCTGGCGATTTAAAATCTCAGTTTCATCGTCATCAAGCGATGGTTTCTCCTTCACCACATGGCGATCTAGCAGCTCTTCTAAAGTGTCTGGACCATTGTGAAGTGTTCGCCACCATTGACTCTTGCTCAATTGGTTTGCTTTAGAAATAAAATTCGGAGCGACAATATGAGACTTTTGCAGGTTTCTGATCATGTCTATATGTCACACTCACACCAGGTGATTGGAAATGCAAGCTGCAACCAGCTGGAATAGTAAAAAGTAAAAACTGTCCTGGATTTACAGGACGTAGACAGAAAAATCAGTAATTGACGAAAAGTGTCCCATGTCGCAAAATGGAGATCGGACAATGAAAAATTCTAAATTTCATCAAGAAAGATCATCAAGATAAACATGTGAGATTTCTCATTCACTACCAGGAAATCTGTCTAGCATGCCAACATTGTGAAAATTCAGATCCATTATAAAATGCGCACATCGAGGAGCACACTTCAAATCCAAACACGAGCCTCTTGTTTCGAAAACCTACCATAAGGCACACAAACTAAGATAATGAGAGTACTAAGAATCAACTAATCCGCCATAAAAGGTGTGGTAGGTTGCAACAACAATGTTACCTCCAATGCCTTAACGATCCTACCAATGGCATGATAAATGGTCGGATATACGCTACCTGACCCCTATATTAACAACAAATAGGGGTTCTTTTTGAATGACTCCTATGAAAATTGTCAGAGCTAAAACTGAAAGATGGATACTTCACAATAACATGAAAAACGCAATTGCTTTATAATGTAATCCCAAACCAACAATTTTTATAAAATTTCAAAAGTATTCTTCACTTCCCAATGATGATTTTCAAGTACATTATAAACGAAACATATTGAGCAGAAAACATACTCAAATCATAAATGTAAGAAAGGAAAGTACTTGCAAATTGCAATGCACTAGTCGGCACTGTTACACGTTTCAGAGTTCAGTGGACCAGAACAGCCCGCAAAAGTTTGCGGCTCTTATAGAGTGACGGGGATCAGAGATGGAAGTGGAAGGAGCGGCCAAAGGAGCACGAAATGTTGTGCCCAAATTAAACCTCTTTCATATTTAAACCCTAAAAATATTGATTCTAGAAAAAAAACAATTGTGTGTATATAGTCTGTATGATACAGCACACCTCAGAAAACAATCCTGGCTCACAATCAATCTATCAAAACGTACCCAGGCCTTGATAGACAACTTTCTACAAACTCAAACCATTTCTCGAACCCAACCAAACATAACACCGAACCGTGTAACTCTAGTAGTTGCACATTTAGACCTAGAAGGATATCTAAAACTCAAATGATTTCAAAGTATGATTATGTACTTCTCAGTTCTCACATTATGAGGTAGTAGTAATACAATGTTCATTACTAGTCATCCCTAAACAGTTTCCCTATGATTTCAAGACACGGGTAAGGTTGCGTATACGTGACCCCCTTGCAGCCTAGCCTTGCCACAGAAGGGAGATTTAAAGGCATTGGCTAATGTTGTTGTAATCCTCTACAATCGAACAACACAAATCCTCATTTTTGACGGGCATATCCGTCATAAGCTTGTGACGGGTCAAGTATATTACCCACATGAGTAGGAAAAGACAACCCATTTGTGATTCCTTAGAGGCTTGTATTTCTAACTAAGTGGGAGATACATGATCCGTTAAAAGCTTGTGACGGATATATCTGTAACAAGAGAGACTTGTTGATCAAACAATGCTCGTTTCATCGATTCCTTTTCACATTCACAAAACATAATGTAACTGAACTAAAATCGTTGACAAACCTACCTTAATTATTCTAAACAAAAGCCACATTATTGAACAAACAAACTGGTAATCAGAGGAGCATAAGGGATATATAAAGTTTGGATCTTTATACACTTTCTAATCTAAAAATATCTCAAAATAATGATAATAACATTTGATGACAATATATCAAGCTTCTAATTTCATACAATTTTAGACAAAAATTCATCACTATTGTCATTTGTTCAAATTATCATTTTCACCAAATTTTAATCTTTAATCCCAATGATAATCAAAACAATTCATAAAAATAATTCCACCCACAAAAAAAAAAAAAAACATAAACCCAGATCATGAAATTTTTTCTTTGTACCTGAAATGTTGTTCTTGCCGCTTGAAGCTAAGGAAGAGGGAGAAAGTCAGCCAATATTGTATTTTTAATTTATTTTTATTTTGCGTATAATTTAGGCAACATAATACAATCTGGCCCATTAAAAAATTCGGCCCAATATATTTATTTTACGGCTTAGTAGTCAAATACGACGTCGTTTAAGTTTTATCGAAAAATGATTATTTCACTGTTCTAGTGTTCTTCCCCAAATTTACCCTAAAACCCACGATAAACCTCAGATCCTTCAATTCAATCAAAACCACCCATAAAAATCAAAACTTTCTTCGAACCCAATTCATAAATCAATCTAATTATGGCGTTAATGAGATCAAAATTACATCTTGCTTTCCCTAAATCTTTTATTAAACCATATTCTTTACCATTTTCTACAGTTCTTGAATCCCCTAAAAACCCTAATTTTTCTGAAGATGATGAAGAAACCCATGAAATTGGTACTAATATAAGCTCTAATATCACTCCTGAAGAGAACCCAGTTGTTGAATCTTTGCATTTATTGATTAAGGATCATTATAAAAAAAACCCAAATTTATACCAAAACCCTAACCATAATTTCACAATATCCTCCCTTGCTCAATCCTTCTCTCAGACTGCTCCAGGTGAGTGTGTTTCGCCTCCGGTTGTCGTCTCTGTTATTGAAAAATGCCGTTCTGTTCGACATGGTATCCCCTTTGCCCAATCCCTTGCCTTTTTTAATTGGGCAGTTGAACAAGAGGACAATGTTGAGATTTTTAAGCAGGGTTTTGTTGAAATGGTTGATTTAGCTGGTAAAGTTAAGGAATTTGATGTTGCTTGGGGTTTAATTGACGAAATGAAATGTCGAAAATTAGAAATTCCTTCTGAGATTTTTGTTAGGTTGATTAGGAGGTATGTTAGAGCTGGTATGGCTTCGGAGGCGATTCACGCGTTTAATAGGATGGAGGAGTATGGTTGTAGTCCTGATAGTGCTGCAATTACTGCTGTTTTTGCTATTCTTGTTAAGAAAAAAAAGGCGGCCGAGGCTCAGTCGTTTTTTGATGGGTTAAAGGATAGGTTTGAGCCTGATGTAGTTGTTTATACTAATTTGGTTAATGGTTGGTGTAGGGTTGGTAATATTTCGGAGGCTGAGAGGGTTTTTGGCGAAATGAAGACGAAGGGAATTGTTCCAAATGTGTATACTTACACTATTGTTATTGATGGATTGTGTAGACATGGGCAGATTACGCGTGCCCATGATGTTTTCTCGGAGATGATTGAGAAAGGTTGTCAGCCTAATGCTGCGACTTTTAATAACTTGATGAGGGTTCATGTGAAGGCGGGGAAGACCGAGAAGGTTTTGCAGGTTTATAATCAGATGAAGAGGCTTGGGTGCCAACCTGATGTAATTACTTATAACTTTTTGATTGATTGTCATTGTAGGGATGGGAATAGAGATGATGCGATGAAGTTGATACACCAAATGGTGAATAAGGGTATTGTGCCTAACGTGCATAGTTTTTATCCGATATTTGGTTGTATCGCACAAGCTAGAGATGTGAATGCTGCTCACAGGTTGTTTGCAAAGATGAAAGAGTTGAAGTGCCAGCCTAATACCGTGACTTATAATGTGCTAATGAGGATGTTTGTTGAATCTAAGTCGACTGATATGGTTTTTAAACTCAAGAAGGAAATGGATGAGCTTGAGGTTGAGCCTAATGTGAATACCTATAGGATTTTGATTTCGATGTTTTGTGCTATGGGGCATTGGTCTAATGCGTGTAAGTACTTCAAGGAGATGATCGAGGAAAAGAACTTGAGACCAAGTACGCAATTGTATGAAATGGTTCTGAAGCAGCTGAGAATTGCAGGCCAGGTTAAGAAGCACGAGGAGTTAGTGGATATGATGGTTGAAAGAAAATTTGCTGCTCGGCCTATTTGAAGTAGTAATAATTAAGTATCGGACATTGTGATGTCACTTTAATCTCAAGCTTGCTCACTCGGATTTTACAGTGAACAACCTTAATTGAGACTCCTATCTAAGCCAAAGAGTTCCGAGCAACCTAAATTGTGACTCATGCTGGCTCAAAAAATAAGCCTTTGCCAAGAACGTGTAAGGTTCGCTCCTTGCTTGTAGGCTCAAATGCTGTATCATACAGCATTGGATACAGCATTTAAGCCTGTCTGTTGTACACAGCTAGGCCTGTTTTATTTTCAGATTACACAAGTACTTTTAGAAATGATTTTCTGTTCTTGATTTAGTCTTTTGAAATTTATATGGTGTAATGCAGAGTTTAAATTCCGATGTTTGAGGATTTACAGATGACACTAAGTTGTTCTACTGTTTTTTGAGCCTGTAAAACTGTCTTATTTAGTTTGTTTGATCATTAATAAAAAAAATACTTTTTATTTAAAATTGGGAGATCCAATTATTTTAGCTCGACACTGACCAAGTTGCTCTACGGTTTTGTATATTCCTCGACTTAAATGAGACGGTTTTATGCTTAAAACCACACCATTTGTCATAATATTAACCCAGGATAATAAATATAGAAATTGTATGATAGTGCATTTGCTAGCAATGCTTCCTTGGGTGTTTTGACTAGTTCTCATCATGTCTTAGGCATATGCCTGTTTAATTAATTAAACAGCATAATTCGTCCGTTGAATGGTGAATCTGCATGGAATGATTAGTGTTTAGCAAAGGATATTCTGGCCGGACTTTCATGCTAAAAACTCAATTCGTAACCTTTTACCAGAAAACGTCCAAATCCAAACTGACACATACTCGGAAATAACTCGACCCAACCCTCAATGTTTGTAAACTATAATGGGTCATACCTTCCAGACTGATCTTACAATCTCCGAAAAAACTGTAACATTTTCGAGAGTTCTGAAATATACTATCATTGTGGAAGGTTTAACGTGTTGCTTTTAATGGGCGGTGAACAGCCTGGATCGAGAATTTGGAATCATTTTCTGCTTCATCCTTGACCACTTTCTCTCTCTCTATACATGTGTTAGGATTTGCCCTTTCTAGTAAGCTGTGGGGATATCAGTAGGAAGCAGGGTATGGAAATGTGTGTTTCAGACCTTGCAGTTTATACACTCAAGGATCAATAATGGACTCTCAGAAATCATGGCCTCAAATTAGCCGCTCTGTTTTATGCAGTTGTCTGGGTCCTATTTTTTTTTAAAACAAGAGCATTTACTGCTGTTTTCTTTCAAAGCAGCATACTGGCTTGGAAATGATCCAAATGGGAAGAGTTACCATGTGACTAAATCACTAAATCGACCCATCTTGTTTCTTTGAACTTACCCTTGAGATATCGGTTGTTCTTGTTGAGTCACTAGCAATTTTCGGTATCCATCCTGTAACTGCCAGGATATGAGAGATGGAAAAGGACACTGAAAAGGGCTTGTGGACTCATAGAGATAGTTGTTGTGGAAAAGATAAGAATTCCAGCATCCCACGTCTTTCTCAAGAGTAGAATAGTATTGTTCTGGGAAACGACGGATATGTTGATTGTTACCTATTCCTCTTGCTGTTTGATTAACCACGATTACAATCATTCCTAGCATATTGTATTAGCTTTTTGGTTTAATCTCCATTGATTGAACATTGTTAGCTAGCTGCTGTCTGGCTCTTATCGACATTTTATTTAATAGTGAATCTTTACTGATTGGTAAATTAGGGCATTAGCTTGGCGTATGGTTAGTAACAGTTCAACTGAAGGCTAGTTTGATACTACACTTTACACAAAGGAAATGTGTCGTAAATCTGACCCTTACCTCGCCACGGGCAGGCGCCTTCTTATTCATATTGTTGCTGTACTGAACCATATGATCATTAGATGTTAGAGCCACTAGATTGAGGTGATAGAACATTTCCTGCTGAGTATTTCCTGATGCAGCGTCAAGTATTCGAGATAGGACAGTTCCTGTCTGAAGTCTAAACTCTAACCATGTGCATTTCATATCAGTATGATCTTACATGATTCAATTTCCATTTTTTTTGTTACAACGTTGGACTTGAAATATCTGAGAATCAGTGATCAAACAAACTCTATGATGAAGCTCTTCTCCTCAGCCCCCAGGTATAGGATGCTGCCTTCCATTACCGATCTGTTATCTGCTAGATATGTTATTTTTCTGGGCTGATTTGTACTACGGTGAATATAATAAGAATAGAGCACTTATTTGAGAAACAGTTTTTTTTTTTTTTTAATGTTTGTTGTATGATTGCAGCTCGCAATTACAAGCCTTTTTTAAGCTTTTTTGTCTCTCTGGCCCCTCTTTCTGATTGGTTAGTTTCTAACTTGGCAAAATCTAGTTTCCGCTTATGAATAACTCATGTACTGTTTTACTTTCTGTATTGTTCAAATTGGGATGTAAGATGTGACTTTGCGGATAATCTTGGCATAATTTGTTTATGAACCAGTTTTTAATTTTTTACATTGTTAAATGTTAGCTGTTAGAGTCATTTTGTGCTCTGCTGTAATCTGAGCAGTGCGTGGATATTGTTGCTTTGTGTTTGGAATTCTGGAATACCAGATGCTTCTGGTTAGGTGAATATATTGAAAATTGTTACTACTCTTGATGCCTCCATCACTTCATACTATACGAGATACAGCGTGTGACTTTATGTACATATATGAAATATGATTACTGCAAGAGTGGTCATTCTTTTGATCGGCTTAGAAAAGGCTACCTAGCTTGCACCCAAGTGTGACCTTCTTGAATTCTGTGGGTATGAGTCTACTTTCTGGTTTACAAAGGCACTTCTTTCTTTCTTTCTCCTGTTTCATGTTGTTTCATCATGATTATTGATCGCTAATACAGCTATACCTGTTCCATTTCCACAATGATAAAACTACTCCTGCGAAAACCATTTTGAACTTCTGCCACTTTTTTGCAGCTCCTTAAATCTGAAACTCGCAGTGATTCTTGAGAATTCCATTTTGCAAGCCTTCCTCGGTGCAGGTACTGCCCCTCTCTCATTTTCCTTGTCTCATTTACCTTGTCTCCTTCAGTTAACTTCTCATTTAGCTTGTATAGTTCCAGTATAATGGATACGTAAATTTGGTTATATCTGACGTTAGTTGTTTAAGCTGGCAATTTATCCTTTGTAACTTTGTAAGTAAGTACCCCCTCTCATTCAACAAAATTTTACGTCCCATTAAAATCCTCCTAAAAAAAGAATAAAAATGTAAAGAACCTTTTGAATGAGAGGGAGTAGTTGGTATTGATGAGGATGGGAACTTAGTAGATTACGTACCCTAAATATTATTTGAATAATGAGATGGCGCCACCGGATGATACTTAAACTGGGCGCCACCCGGGGTATAATAGTAAATTTCTTGTATATTTTCACTTATCTCTCTTGAATTTTGAATTTCAAACTAATTAGATGAAAAGGGTAATTTAGGAAACTAAAGTTGTATAATTTACTTGTTATAATTCCACGATAACCACGACGCGTAAATAACGCCATATTTGTAGCAATTTTGAAGCTGTTCATCAAAACAAAGAAGCTCATCTGATCTTTTCATTTGGATCATAAGTATGAAAAAGTTTATATGATGGGCACAAATTACTGCATAATCGTATAAAAGAAGACTTAAAATTCATCAGTTAAGTACTTAGTGAGGTTGTGGCTGTATGCTCGTATGGATAAGCAGGCTTGTCAAGTATGTCAGACAATTAATCCGCCCCGATTAATATTTTTAGGTCATATTAATTTTTTTTCTGCTTTCGTTAGCTTGCAGATGAGAATTTCACTAAATGAAAAACGAGGTTGATGAATAACATAATTTAGTGATGAAAGAAACATAATTATCGACGAAGATAATTTGTTTCGGTGTAAATTATTATTCAGAAAATTGGCTTAGTTAAGAGTTTGATTAATCTAATAGATGTAAAATTACATAATTATCCTTAAAAATTTGGCGCGAAAACGAAAACTAACATTCTATTTTTTTGTTTCTCATTTTTCATTTATTATAGTGGCGCCTTATCACCATCCATATTATTTTACCAAGTTGTTTTAGTTAGGGGTTGTTCAGTTGACAAAAATACACGAAGAATTCCAATCCCTCCTTAGTTGAAGAAGTTGCTTCTCTGAGACGATGAAAATTTCTGTGAAATTTCTATGAAACAACTAGCACTTATTATATTAAAAAAAAAAAGTTAAAAAGAGTGGTGGTTTCCAAATACTTAGAACTCCAAATTCTAAAATGATATTTTGAGACTTGGTCTTCCCACTGCCAGCTAAATATACGGCGTTAACCAAGTCTTGAATATGCCAACTCAACTACTCCTTCATTCTTTCTCATAAAAACCATTTCGTTGCTGCAGCTGATCAAGTCCTTTGGTAAAAAAATGGCGAGCAAGAAGAAGAAACATTCAAATACAAACAGGGACAAATATTTGCCGCACGATGTGTGGGCTCAACATATTCTTCCAAGATTGCCTGTCAAAACTCTGTTGAGATTCAGGTGTGTATGTAAATACTGGTGCTCTGTAATTGATGAACCTGCTTTCGTTTACTTGCATCTAATAATATACAAGAACAATTGCGACAAGAATCAAATTCTAGCCATGGAGGGTTTGGGGTATGGTGGGTACAAAGGATCTAGGCTTACGATTCGCGGAGCTCACACGTTAAGGAAAACTACCCAACTTTTAAAGACTTCAGAATCGTGCAGGTTGTTAGGGAGTTGCAATGGGTTGGTGTTGTTGGAATTTGGCGATGAGCACTTGAAACTTTGGAATCCTTCTGTCAGAAGATGCACCTTACTACCTCCTAATCCATTTGATGCTCCCCCTCCCCGTATAAGTAATTATTTGATGGGATATGCGCCTCTCAGTGCTGATTATAAGGTGGTTGGGCTCGACTATTGTTATACGACAAAGGAAGGGTCATTTGTAATCTACTCACTCAACGGGGATTTCTGGAGGACGAAAATCTGTACAGAGATGGGTGACTTGAGACGTTTCACAGAGCGAAAAGGATTTCTGTACTTTGAAGGCGCTGCATATTGGTTTGATTATGATCCGTATAATCCGAACCATTTTCGCAACTCTGTAGAGACCCACCTTGCTTTCTTTGACTTTGATACGGAAGAACTGAGCTATGTTGATTTACCAGATGCTGCTGATGGCGGTGATGATGTATTAAAAGCAATAAACGTGAGTAGCATGAAACGATGTCTTTTTCTACTTGGGGAGTCATTGGCTGTGTTTAGTATCTCGCATGTGAGTCGATGTGTGTGGGTAATGGAAAAGGATGATAAAAAGCGATCATGGAGTTTATGGTTTTCAGGAGACTCGAGTAAAGAAGCTATGCGCTCCTTCAAAGAAGAGGGTTTGTACCAGAACATGTCACAGTATAAGATTTTCTTAGTGGAGAACAGTGGCACATCTTTTATCTATGGGAAGAATTCCTGTAAGATTACCGATCACCATTTGCAACCCGTGGGAAAGAGTATGAGTCGTCATATAACTTTGGAGCCTTATTTGGAGAGCCTGGTGTTAAGTAGAGGCTATGCTGGCCGAACTTCTACATATTTCCCGTAAACTGCAGTAGACTACACGAGAATGTATAATGGCCTATAATGTAGCATGTCAGCTATACTTGCTAATAAGGTCTTTCAGAGTGGTACCTATGTTAGGGATTTGATACCATGTGCATCAAACTCGTCATTGCAGGTAAAAGCATTTTCTGCAGTTATGTATGTAGCTTATGATTCAATTCACTGGAACGTTGAGCATCGAAGTTTGTCTATAGTTGTATGGTTCTGGACGACAATTAGCTACTCATGAAGTCGATGTATAACCGGTCTATCATCAATGCTTCCTGTATACTCCGTATATTGCTTCCAGTCGTGGCCTTTAGAATACCAGCCTGCCTTCCTTGTTTTTACCCGCTACTGTTTTCACCGCGTCAATGATAAAAATGAGAGTTGCAGACTTGCAGGGCTCTGGTTAATGGAAGTCCAACACCAGATTTGGCAGCAGAAACTCATCCAAATGAGTTCCTTAACTTAACCAGGTTGTTTTTCTTACATTTTTTTTATTGGCAATGTTTTCTCACATTTCCATTTGGAAAAATTAGTAATAACTACGGTAAACTTTGTTGTATACGGAGTAGTATTTACTATGAATTAGACGTTTAAAAATGTAACTTTCATAAATTTATATTATTGGTATGTTTATGTTGTGGGTTTCACACTGTGAACTCCTTTCACACAAAACGTTTCTTTTAGAAGAAACCATGATTAAAAGTCTATTTGAAAGCTTGTATTTCCAATGGCCATTTTTTTCTCAAGGATTGCGGCTTTGTTTGGAGAGCGAATTTTCTGTCCCATTTTGCGCCTCATTTTGTGTATCAATACATTGTCTGTTGGAGTATATTACGGTATTGGAATGCAATACCGATACTCATGCCCCTTGGTGAATCAATGTGACCCTTGGGAAAGGGTCATACTATTATAATAACTACCCTTGTATTATGTATAAATAGAATAGGGTTGTAAATCGAACACAATGCAATTCATTAATAATATTTACACTTATAGAATTTATAAGTCGTAATTTATCATGGTATCAGAGCCACCACGGCTCTTGAGACCCAAACAAATTCCGCTGCAAACAAAAATCGCATCATAACCATCAATCCATTTATCCGACATTGAAAAAAAAAACAGATTATACTAGAAAATGTTCAAGGCATAGTGCTTTGCAAATAAGTAAAAAGAGGAGAAATTGGATTTGTTTCTTGCGTCAAGATTTCTGTTTTTACATGAATTGCATCAGAAATTTATAATTCGGCCAAGTGACCGAGTTGTCTAGGAGATGGAAAGCCCTAATCATGATCAATGACGGCTGCACTCCAGGATGTTAAGATGGCCACGCAAATTGGTCATGTTGATCAATATATACGATTGCACCAAGATGGTGTTAACGTGTTATACACTTATACCAATATAGGCCATATTTACTCTCTTCAGAAGAGAAATGTGGTGTGTTATGAAATTACTCAACCAAGAAATCGGTTGAAATATTGACGGGTTCGAAAAGAAAGACGTTCCCGTTCAACTTAAATTTAAAGGGTTCGAAAAGAATGGCGTCCCCTTGAAGCAAATATGACGAGGTCCGAAAAGAATGACGTTCCTCGGTTCAACGAAAAGAAATATGGTTGACATTATACCGGCAACAAACTGTGTTGATTAATCGCTGAGCATCAAGAAGAATGGTTGACATGGTACCGACTACATGTTAATTAATCGCTAAGCATCAAGCAAAAGTGATGATTTTTTTTATATATTACTTTCCAAACTCATGGAAATTTTTACAAATTGCCATGAGTTTGAGGGGGGGTGTTGGAGTATATTACGGTATTGGAATGCAATACCGATACTCATGCCCCTTGGTGAATCAATGTGACCCTTGGGAAAGGGTCATACTATTATTATAACTACCCTTGTATTATGTATAAATAGAATAGGGTTGTAAATCAAACACAATGCAATTCATTAATAATATTTACACTTATAGAATTTATAAGTCGTAATTTATCATTGTCCTTGTGACACATCAATAGTTTAATAAATATTGTTATCTATTTTCTTATGTGCATGATGATTTGTCGCAAGATAAAGGTAATGAGACAGAAGATGAGACACAAAATGGGATAGATATTCTCAACTCCTTTGCGAGTTTGTGGGATCCTAATGTTCTTTAAAGTAAGTAAATCCATTCTATTACTAATAAATAACCATACAATTTCTACATATGGTATTTATTTATTAGTTCATAAAATACTTTTCGAAATATTATATTTCATAATATTAAGATTATGTGATTACAATCTTTAAATTTGTATGATTCTTCATCTAGTCCTATGTTAGCTTTTTAATCAAACATACAAAGCTGTAATGCTAGGCAATTGCATGCTATCTTACCAGTTCCCACTTGTCCCACTTGCTCTTTTGTAAGGGGGCTTGACTCGTCTGAAACAATAAGACAGGTTTTCGAAACAACAATTGCATGCTATCTTCCCAGTCCCCACTTGTCCCACTTGCTCTTTTGTGAGGGGGTTTGACTCGTCTGAAACAATAAGACATGTTTTCGAAACAAAAATTTGTGTTGCACAATTCTTATTTCAGTCTTAGCCTATACGGATATTTGTTAAAGTAAGTAACTTTTTAGCAAATTGGTTTTATTTATAAATGGAATAATATCATTTTAAAAAATTTAATTCCTTTCCAACTTGGATTAATGTATTGTACATAACTCTGTATTTAATAGTTTACTTTATATGTCTCGCACACTTGTCTCGTGATTATAAAATGTTCAAACCTTAAATATATCCAGCAAACTCATTTCTTTCAAAGAAATTTGTACAATGCCTACATTTCACAAACTTATTGTATCCTTGTTTCTCACAATGATAGTCCATATATCATTCATCTCTAGAAACAATGGATTAACAATGAGGATGATTCCTATAGACTCGCCCCATTTAAATATCGTACCAAAAAAAGCGACTATTTATGAACGACTCGAATTTTTCAACAATATATCCATGTCACGTACACACAATTCCAAAAATAAATTGGCCCCTAATGATATTAAATCACGATTACTTAGAGCTAAAGGCAATCTGTTTGTAACTCAACTTTCATTCGGGGAAGCTCATGATCGGTACTCTCCTTATTTGCTCCTTGACATTGGTTCCGACATGACTATAGTTCAGTGTGAAGGTTGCGATCCTTGCTTTCAGATAAATGGCAACAACTTTAATTACAAAAAGTCGAGGTCCTTTAGACGAGTCAGTGTAAATGATGCGTTATGTTATCCATCGGACTTTACTTATGAAGGCTCTTGTGGCCTTACTGTCAAGTACGGCATCTTTCCGCCTTTCCCGTCCATCAAAGGCCTTGTGGGTAGAGAAAACTTCTATTTCAAAAACTCGAAAACAAATAACATAGAAGTTTACCAAGGTTTGGTATTCGGGTGTGGACTCGTGAGTGAAAATATCCATTTCGGTTTAAACGATGGCCCTGAAAACATTATCGCAGGTGTGTATGGGCTTAACGGAGATCCAAGATCGCTTTTATCACAACTTGATGCCCATACCCATGGTAAATTTTCTTACTGTTTACCACCACTAAGTCAATTAACATTAGTAGAATCAACTATTTACTATGGAGATGATGCTCAAATTAGCGGCGATACAACTAGACAAGTTCAAACCATCTCAATGGATAGCGACTATCATTACTATTTACCCTTAAGTGGAATAAGTGTTAACGGAAGACGACTACCAATCGATCCGGCTGTCTTTGAACATGAAGAGGAAGACGATACAAAGGGCTTTGTTATCGACACTGGAACAATTTATACAGTCCTAGCAAGAAGCGCATATAATCCTCTAAGACAAGCAATATATAAGTTCTTTTTTAGAAAATATGGTTGGCTTCCGAGGCCTCCGGTACAAACACTCGATCTTTGTTACTCATCGTATCCTTATCTCGACCGACGTATTTACCCAAAGGTAACTTTTCATTTCTTGAATCGTGAACAAGCTGGAGAGATTGATATGGTATTAACCAAAGATCAGTTGTTTGTTGATGCGCAACAAATTTTTGGCCAAGATTATGGATTTTGTTTGATGATTATACCTATTGATGCACCCAGTTTTTCGATACTTGGATCATTTCAACAAGTCAATTTTAAGTTTTTGTTTGATGTTCACAATAATCGTTTGTCTTTTGTACCTCAAAATTGTCTAGAAAGTGAATAATAAGTTTCTCAGTTATTCTTCATGATGCTGAATACAGAGAAAAGAATTACACCTTCAAAGTTCAAAGGTACCATCTCATAGTACAACTAGACCTGGCAAACGGGTCAACCGGGTCGGGTTCGGGTCGGGCCAGTTCGGGTCGGGTCAGTTCGGGTCTTTTGTTGATTTCGGGTTAATTCGGGTCGGGTCGGGTCGGGTCATTTCGGGTTTCGGGTTTGTTTCGGGTTAGATGTCGGGTCTGTTTCGGGTCAACCGGGTCGGGTTATTTCGGGTCGGGTCATTTTCAGGTCAAAGAATAAGAGACAAAAGACCATTTTAAGTCTTTTCGGTTCAATTAAAGTTATGTTTTATCGGGTCATTTTCGGGTTGAGTTGTTTTGGATCGGGTTATTTTCGGGTCGGGTCAGTTACGGGTCAAGAAAGATCGGGTCATGTTCGGGTCGGGTCGGGTCCAATCGGGTTTCGGGTCACATTCGGGTGTTGTAGTTCGGGTCAATTTCGGGTCACGGGTCGGGTCATTCGGGTCGGGTCAATCGGGTCGGGTTGCTTTTGCCAGGTCTAAGTACAACCATCATTAAATATAATGAGTTTATGTGTATTTATCAAGCTGTTGGTCTTGCTTCAGACGGACCATTTTGGTCTGAAGCAATAAGACGGGATTTTACTTTACAGTTAGATGTAACCACTATTGAAAACAAGTTGATATAAGCTGTTGTTACATTTTATCAAACAGTAGGTCTCTCTTGTGACGGGTCGGACCTTGCGACGGGTTTTTCCTCTAACAAAATGGGTAGAGGGAACATGTGGGGCACCCCCCATGTGCAGTAGGTCTCTCTTGTGACGGGTCGGACCTTGCGACGGGTTTTTCCTCTAACAAAATGGGTAGAGGGAACATGTGGGGCACCCCCCATGTGTTTCCCCTTTTCCCTTAAATGGGTCATTTGTGAGGGGAAGTGGTACCCGTCGCAAGCTTGTGACGGATACTGCCCGTCACAAACAAGAATTTGTGTTTATCAAAAAGTGGCAACATAATCCCGTCTTATTTTTCAGACGGAATTAGTCCGTCTGAAATAAGAATTTGTGTTTATCAAGAGGGTTTAAAAGTTTTTAAGTTACATATTAATTTTTTGACGTCAAAATTCAAATCAAATTGGTTTACGTTAGATTTTAGAGAAATAATATTATTGTGAATGCTTTGTAATTGCTTTGTTCTTATTTTATTAGAATGAGTATTTATATAACCATGTCCAAGGTCAATTGCTAGATCATAACCTTATTTGGTCATGCTAATTACAAATTAAGAAAATAATTAAGGTGACCTAAGGTGAGAAGAGGTCGATTTGTTACCTCTTTTGCCCACCTTGACCTCCTTGGTAACCTAATAAGTGTCAGGTTCTCATTGGTTGGGAATGTTGTAAAGTAAAAAATAATTAGTTTGACGATCTAGGTCGTGACCTTTCTATTTATGAGGGTGAATAAAGTGGGATTAAGTGTAAAACCAAGTCGCGACCTAATTAGTGCGACATCTGCTTGTGGATGGTAAGATAGACTTATAACCTTTGTACATCTCAAATGTCATCATTAGTATCAATATAATGACACTAATTACCATGACCTCATAATAATACATTGAATATTACTCTAACCTAACATCCTAATACGCTCCCGCAATAGTAAAGGCAGTACTACGAACTTTACGATTAGAGAAATACAAGAAATTAATCATAATCAATAAAAAGATGTCATTCATTTCTTCATCTCAACTTCCTTCAAAAAATCTTCATCTTCACAAGGTGGTAAGGTAGGTGCGTATAGGACTCGCCAGACCAGTTTTTTTTACTGCATATAGGACTCGCCAGACAAAGTTTGCTTTGTGTAACTCCCCAGCCAGTGTGGGTGCGTATAGGACTCGCCAGACAATTTTTTTTGCATAACTCGCTAGTTTTTCAGCGCATAACTCGCCAGTTCAGTAATTTTTAGTGCGTAACTCACCAACAATTTGGTACCACCTTGATCAAAATTGAATTTTTTTTTGTTAAACAAAGTATGAACAATCTAGGTAGGAAACAAGGTACGAAGTATCAAACACACTTGGTCAGGTTCTAAACATGAAGATTATCATATGAATATATGGTTCAAACTCAACATATATGATGTCAATTTATCATGATATTCTCTTATCCTTGCCTACGAAAAACGTGATTCCAAATTAAGTCTAGGAACATTTGCTCAGCCGTAACTTCTTCCCGTCTGATCATAAAAAATGTAACTTCTTCCTACATTTATTTACACATTTTAAAAATGAGGACGACAATAATATTTAATATTTTCATTCCATTGTATTTTTAATTTTTATATGAAACAAAAAAGTTGAAATGGAAACTAATCAAAGAGATTGATTAATGTTATAAAATGTGTATTTTTTATGATTTTTTTTACCATAAAACTACGAATTTCATTGTATAATTTTTCTGCAATTATATATTATGATGATTTTGTTTTTTTGTCATGAAACTAATGTAAGTATGTGTCATGCTATTATCTAAAGTAATAATTATTGTATTAATGAAAAACTAGTATATATCTCGCGCGAATGCGCGATTTTTTAAATTAAAATATTACAGAATTTAACAATTGTATCACTCATATAACTTTAATTGAGATTTATTTATATAATTTACTCTTATTAATGTTATGTATTAAGAGGTAGAATATAGAAGGTTCAACATTTTTACTTCTAATAAGATTGTCGGTTTTACTGAAATATTGTTAACTTTATTTGAAAAAAAAACTATTGTTGTTGTACCATGATCGATATCCACTAAAAGCATAATATAAATATGAAATAGTGACATTGGTAATACAATCAGATAAGATAATGTTGTAATAAATATATTTAGTATTAAATAATCTTTATTTTAAAATAACCAAAATTTAATGTTCACATAATATGGAGAAGAGATAGATATTAAGTTTAAATGTAAAGAAAAAAAAATATAGAAGGACTTGTAAGCTTTTTTTGTTGTAGAAGTGAAAATATCTATGAATACTATTAACTTGCAGTACATAAGTTCATATCTAATGACAGGATAGTAGAATTATTTACAAAGCGTTTGCTAAAAAAGTGTTCGTTGTCATCATATTTGGAAAAAAAAAAATAACAATAAAATATTTCAATCACATAATACGTATATTTAATTTATGTAACAAAATCATAATAACCTATAAATATGTCTATAATAATTGAAAAGATATCATACCATTTTATAAAGAATAGAGTTATTTATTGTTTGGAAATAGTAGAGCTAGTTATAGATATTATATATACGGAAGTCTATTTATAGAATAAATCATTTAGGCGGGAAAATTTTAGTAAGCTCTTAATCTTTTAGTATAAAGGGGATTAATAAAAATATTATTTATTATAGTGACAAAATAATACTAACTTATTTTATTATAATGAAGCAATCATAAATTTGAATTTAATAAATTATTAGAGTTTAGTTATATATAAGCTTATATTTTAAGGAAAAAATAATAGTTTATTGAAAGAAAGTTTAAATTATTTCCTTATTAAGCTAGATGCGTTTTGGAGGAAAAACTAATAGAATATCTTATTCTTTTAGTAGTAGGGCGATTGATTTTGTAATATATTGAGGACATTTAGCATCCCCCTACTACTAAAAGAATAAGAATTTTTTTTGTTTTCCCTCCAAAAAGAATGTAGCTTAAAAAAGAAACAAATTAAACTTTCTTTCAATAAACTATTATTTTTTCCTTAGAATATAATCTTATACATAACTAAACTCCAATAATTTTATTGAATTCAAATTTATGATTTTTTCATTATAATAAAATAAAATTGGTAGTATTTTGTCACTATAATAAAATAATATTTTTACTAATTTTTCATTAATACAATAATTATTCATTAAGATGATAGCTTGACACATACTTACATTAGTTTCACGACAAAAAAAATCACCATAATAATTGCAGAAAAATTATACAATGAAATATGTAGTTTTATGGAGAAAAAAAATCATAGAAAAAATACATATTTCATAACACTAATCAATTCTCTTTGATTAGTTTTCCATTCCAACTTTTTTGTTTCATATAAAAATCAATGGAATAAAATATTAAATATTAATATCTTCTTTATTTAAAATGTATAAATAATAAATAATACCCTACAAGATAAAAAATTTATAGATACCGCGCATGCATTGCGCGGGAACTATACTAGTATTTAAATAGTAGATTGAGCTCCATTCTAATTTTTTACAAAATGCTCCCCAATATATTCACTTTAGTAGAACAATGTAGGAATTGTAGATCATAAAAAATGTCAAATCTTTTTTTCTAACCAAACATCTAGTAAAGACGATCGATTTGGAAAAAAAAATCGTTACTTTATGAACTCGTAGCCTTGAGATATCTACTCGGTCAAAGTTTATTGTTTAAAAACGTTTAACCGTCCATAACTCTTGCGGCATGTTCATAAGGTGATGCCTTTTTTTTTTCAGATCGAAGATCTCGAGAAGACGATCAATTTGAAAAAAAAAATTATCGCATTCCGAATTTTTAACCATGAACTATACGCGGTCAAAGTTTTTTACGCGGTCGAAACTGTTACTTATCAGAAAATACCAATCTACTTTATATAAAAGCTAAAACATTGAGCGTACTCCTATTGGCTCCTTGAATTTAGGAGAGAAAAAAAAAGACTTTTCAAAAGTTGATCACAATAGAGGCGTGGGTTTACAAGGAATTTATTTTGTATTTTTTCACCCCATTTGAAATCAATGCATATATTAATATATACACCAATTAATACAACACATACAATAATCAATACACTTATATACAACATATATTAAAAAATAATTGTGAGTATAAAAAAATTGGAAAATCTCTCCCAAAAAAAACATGATTTAAGAACTACAAAATAAAAGTTCTAAATAATTACAAAATAATTACACTTATACAACCGTACAACATAACAAATATAAAAATATAAATTATCTTAATATTTATTTTAAAATATAGCCAATTTAGTATATTTGAAAATTTTCGTAAAAGGAAAATTATTTAATACGAGATAATTTGAAATCGAAAAAAATATCAACTTTAGAATAAATTCCAGCAAATAAAATAAAAACCCAAATATAAGTTTTTGATCACACTTAAATGAAGTTCTTATGATTATTTCTTCCGTTTAAATAACTTCAATACTGAAGTTAAGTGCATCAATTTATATATAGTAGGTATTATCAAAAACTTGATTTTGATAAAAGTTGTACAAGAGGGAGAGTGATAAATTAAAAATCAGTTGAGGGCATGAATTGAGATGAGAGGCATAGAGTGAAAATGATTGAGGTCAATAATTATAAGGTTTAACAACAGTAGGTTGAGATAACATATGGGTAGAATTTGGGACTTTAGGGTCTATGTCATATGATGTTGTTACGACAGTAAAAATGTTGGTCTAATTTTTTATTTTAGAGTCACAAAGTTTGTTTAGGACTTCGGGCTCAATGTCTATATTTTTGTTCGGTAATTATCATATGCGACGCTTTTTTCCTATGTATTTCTGCAAAAGGTGATCACGTTTTTGTCAATAGTGGTCACTTTTGGATAATAATGACCATTTTGGAAACAAATGACCATCTTTCATCCATAAAAAGTTGTCGATGTTTACGGTTAAATACATTATTCCCGTACGAGTTAAATTTGTAACAATATTATTATTATATCCGTGCAATTATATTTGTACGTGCTAAATTTGTAACAATGCTATTATTATACAACGTATTATGCTATTATTACTTGAAAATATACCTAACTATATTCATATTATAACATAATTTGAATATTACTCCGTATCATGTGAAGAATAATTCGTGCAATTTTGCACGGGTATAAAACTAGTACTACACTAAAGAACAGTAAGCTACCCACCCTAATCAAGAGTATTACACACATCTACTATCTACTATATATATAAAAGCGAAAACATTTAAAGCATTTTTATTGGTCGATGAATAAAAAAGATTTATTAAGTTTTTAGTAATGTAGGACCCCATGTTTATGCTTAAGAATTAATTAGTCTCTCTCCTTCATTCACTATTATTTACTCTCTCCTACTTTTATTAATTTCATTAATTATTTCATTGTGTTACATTACACTACACTATATTTTATTAAGGGTAATGATAAATACAACCCACTGGGTTGTATTTAAGAGCCTAAAAGAGGAAATAAAAGCTTATATTTAATATTAATGGCACCGATATACGCGTAATTTTGTCAAACATATCTAATTTAATTCCACTTTAAGTAATTCATTTAATGCTTATATACAACCCAGTGGGTTGTATTTATCATTACCCTTTTATTAAACATAACATCTAATGAATAATTACATAGTTTAATACAGGTATCATTTTTTGATCCCATTTGCACATCCGTAAAAAGATATTATAAACACAAATTATTACATTCCCTAGAATTAAAATTTACACTCCAAAATTTACATATTACAATTACGAATATTATAAATAAAGAAAAATTATCAATATGGGTGCCTGAGGTTTGGCCTAATTTCAATACAGGTGCGTAAGGTTTGCACAATCTCAATTTGGGTAGCTCAGGTTTTATTGTAGTTTCATTTTGGGTGCCCAAGGTTTGGTTAGTTTCACTTTAGGTGCCCAAGGTTTGGTTACTTTCACTTTAAGAGCCCAAGGTTTTATTAGTTTCACTTTAGGTGCACAATGTTTGGTTAGTTTCACTTTTGATGCCCAATGTTTGAACTAATACAATTACGATTTTGGGTAATTTTACTTAAAATAAATTTTTTTATTAACCTAATATAGAATATTAAAATATCTCAATAGTCTTGATAATTATTTTGCTATAATTATTAAGTATAGATAATATTTTAACAAATAATTTTTATTTTCTCCGAAAAATATATTTATTTACATTATTATATTTTGCTTAATATATTAATTCGCAAGGGGTTCAATTTTTTTTTGGGAAACAATTTGACATAATTGTTTTGAATATTTTAATGACTAGTCATGATATTATCTATAAATGATTTTGTTGCCGAGTCTATATATTGAACCGTATCCCCATATTTTAGTTTAAGACAGAATAACCGTAAAAATATAATATATTACACAAAAAAATGATATATAATATTGTGTCGTTATCTTAGTGATAATATATTTTTTTATCCGTTCTAATCTTAAGGCATATCTCCATGTTTTAATTTAACAGAGAATAACCGTAAAATTGGAATTTTGAGTTAGTTGTAGACTTGTAGATGCTATAATTCAATAACATGGTATCGCTTGTGCTTAACAGTTTCTCGGCTCCACCAATCTTTAGTGTCACAAGAGTGCACAAACTTGATTGCTACAAGTTGTATGGAATTGCAAATTAAAAAAATTTGTATTGAAATTTTGTGTTGCAAGCAGTATCCTAATTCGCAAACCAAAAAGTTAAAAAAACAACATACAACACAGAATATGGTAATTTTCTTACCTTATAAAAAAACACAGAATCCGGTAAAGATTGATGATAATCTCATAAATTTGTCGCAAACACGTTAAATTTTAACGTACATTTTTTGACTCCGTCATTGTGTAGATCGAGTGATCTCATTTTTTAACCGGCGACGTTAAATAAGACTTTGAATTAAATTATCCGACCTTAAATCGAGAACTACCATGAATAATTATTAGGTTATTAAAATATTATTATAACATTACTAATTAGGTTAATAAAAAATATTATTTTAAGTAAAAATATTCAAAATAGTATTAGTTCAAACCTTTGGCATCTAAAGTGAAACTAACCAAATTTTAGGCACCTAAAGTGAAACTAACCAAACCTTGGGTGTCCAGATTGAGATTGTGCAAACCTTAGGCACCCATATTGACATTAGGCCAAACCTCAAGCACCCGTATTGATAATTTTCCATAAATAAACTACATAATTGCATACAAATGACACAATTACTAGTAATAATATCTAATACAAAAACCATAGTATAAGTTTCAAAATGTATAGTGTATGTATACTCCGTAAGAAATCATATTATGTTTTGAATTTTTGGGCTCTGAACATTAAAGGGTAAGACATGTTTTCTGAGAACATACAGTTATTTTCATTCACGTTAGTTGATATAAGATATTTATTTGTTCATTATATTGGTTAAAAGTATTATATTGGTTTGAATGTATGAAAATCACGTTATATTAACAAAATATATTAAATTTTATCGATTTTTTAATTGAACTTGAATTTAAAATTTATCTTATAAAAACATATTACTACATATATACATATACTTATATTTTACTTTAATACATTCAAGTTATTGTTTGTTTCACGATAAGAATAAACAAAATTCAAGTATAATCATTTATCAGATAATAACGCCTTTTATTAATTACAACCCGTGCATTTTCTGCACGGGTTTAAAACTAGTATAATCCGTATTTCCTAAACTATTCCTCGTAACAAATTAAAAACTATTTACCAATCTAAATAGGAATTCAATTCCGAGTATATATCGCGAAGATATAGCACGCCTATTTATAAACCCAATATCCATTGATTCATCTTTCTTTCCAAATAACACAAAACCCTCTTATCAATTTTTTACTGCGGTAAAACTGAAGATAAAACTGAAGAGCATGAAGAAGTTGAAAACATCTTCATCAAATAGTAACAATTATTTACCTCATGTATCCAAATTTAATCACATACCACCAGATATATGGTCTAATATACTCTCACAATTTTCAGCAAAAACCCTAGTGTTGAGTTTATGGATCCAATACTCAAGAGGGAAAGGGGGTGAATTGAGTACTCCTTTTAAAACTTTAAACAAACAACTCGGAATTTATCTGTTACGAATCAGCACTCAGGCAAATTAAACAGTTCAGCGCACTGTTTAAACAATGAAGATTGTGCAGTACTGATTCGAACAGATTCGTGAATGAATCGAAATATAAGAAAACAATATAACGATCAAACAACAATAATAATGCAATAAGGGAATCATTTGTAGTCTTATGAAAGCAATCGTGATGGATAAACACAATAGACTATAGGTCGAGTCTTTGTGTTTGCGGAAGCGTGCACGATTATAAAAAGCAATAAACGAAATAAAGCAAATTAAAGAGAAACAAAATACAAGCAATTTTTAAGTGGTTCGACCTACACTCTTTAGGTCTACGTCCACTATCTCTCTTATTAATGTTTCTTTAATAATCAACCCCGACTACAAAGAAACTTCCACAACCTACTCCAGTTGTGCGACTCGAGTACAAAACCCTTGTACCCCAACGCCCCACAACTAACTCTAGTTGTGTAGACTCGAGTGCTAAACTCTTAGCACCCCAAAGCTCTCTCTTTAGATATGAAATATTACAATCAAATGTGTCTCTCTTACAATGTCTTCATATAAGACTAATAGAGACGAAATTGAATTCCTTATAGTAAGAGAATCGAGCAATACAGAACAGAGTTGCAAATTAAACAGTCTCACGAACTGTTCGATATATAGACAGACACCTTTTCAGGAAATATTTGCAAAATGAATTTAAAAGTTTAAAACCTAAAAACCTAATTTTGCAAAAACGTTAAAGCACATGAAAAGGGTGCTTATTTCTGAATAATAGTGTTGTATTGATGACACTTTATTTTACGTGTTTTTAACTCACATTTTATCCCTTATTCGATCAAATGAATAACTCGGGTAGGCGTTAATTACTTATTTTAGAATAAAATAGAATATTATTGGTGTTATATTAATTTTTTTGTCCATTTATATTATTTCTCGGAATGTGGTACTGCTTCTAGTGTTTTATGTGTGTAGGTACTAACTCGAGTTAAAATCGATTGGAGAGAGCGAGAACAAGCAGGTCAAGACGGATCAATTTTGAGTCAAATAGATAAAATGGGATTAAATTACACTAGTCAATCAAGTCGACCAAGTGATTTGGCCTAATTACCCAAACCCCTGCTACCCAATTCAATCCCTTCTGTCATTTTCATTGAACCATGAAACTCCCCCCCATAATTTCCCACTATTAAACCCAATACACCATGATTCTTTAATTCAACCCACACCCTTCATTAATCTCCATTTACAACCATCAATTAGCAGATGTAGGTGTGCAACACTTCACACTACCTTTCTCCTCCGTTCGTCTTCCCATGTAACTGCCCAGACCCGATATCGGATCCCGGAATCGAGCACTACCAAATGCTCACCTTGCTCACCACCGGGTCGCACCACCATTCAAACCACCAAATTCGACCTCGGAACCAAACTCAGGAGGCCTGAATCAAGAGGAATTTGAGTTGTCGTGGTTCGAGCTCGAGCGCCAACGTCGTCCACTGCGGCCACCATGGCGACCAAGCAACAGCCGCGGCATCGATTTCGAGCTAAAGCAAGGCACCGTGCGGAACTTCAAGTTGCCGTGCGCAACTAATGCAGGACAGGTCCCACCGTGCGGAACTGACCGTGCCCTTCTCAAATGAGCCGTGCGAAATATGCGTTTCATAGAAAAGAAGCCACAGGGGCCCACTACTTAAACTTACACGTGAATATGGCTGAATGAGAAATTGAGAGCCTTATTTTTGCATTTTTGTATTATCATTATTTTGTCTTATTAGTCATTTCTCAATTTGGGCCCAAAGTTTACAATGTGGCCATACTTATCCTACATGATATAAATAGAAAGAAACCCCAAGATTAGGAGGGGAGCCCCCATATATTCAGATTTTTAGGGTTTATAGGTAGTTTTCTTTCAAATATTACTCCATTAATTTAGTTTAGGAGTAGATTAATTCACTCCAAGATTCAATCTTTTGGACTTGGAAGACTAAGTCTATCATATTTATATCATTCTAATTCAAAGTTTGGTATTTAATTTCTCATCTCTCTTTGTTATTGTTATTTTTCATTTATTGTTGTTTGTTCTTCTAGTTTAGTAATACATTAGTTTAAAGTTTAAATCTTTATACCTTTTCATGTTTAGTCTTATGTTTAGAATAATTATTATTGTGTTTTATGTTAGACTAGATATGCTTAGTGAGTAGTCACCCTTTCTAGGGTCCGATTAAGTCTAATAATGGGTTTTGATTGGTGATTGGTTAAATTAGTAAGTAGTGGTTTATGGGTGATTATTTTTGGTTGAGGTTGTTTTGTATTGACCCCTTATTTGACCCTTGTTCAACCCTTAGAGGCTATCAATGGGAGTTGGGCCGACTTAGGGGCTACTTAGGCTATCGACGGGAGTTGGGCTTACGGTAGCGGGGCTTGGGTAGATTTGGGGATCGACTCTAGGTGGGTCATTCGCGGGAGCGAGACCCCTTAAAGAGACTCTACCTTTTGGCTAGGGGATTTCATCCGCGGGAGTAGGAAAGACCCTAGTTGGGACCTAAGTGTTGACCCGAAATGCCTTGGACTCGTGTATGGGTTATCCATGGGAGTGAGACCCTTTATCGACCCTAGAGGCTACCTATACTCGGGAGGGTTAGGTAGTTAATTTAGATAACATTGTCCCACTTGAACCCACATTCCACCACTTGTTGATAGACCACCCACCGTTGTAACCCGTGAACTAAGACTTGATCGGATCCTAGTTACCTTAATCTTGATTTAATCCCGTATTTTCCATAGCTTAATTGTTTAGTTTGCATTTTAGTTTAATTCTTATTTATTGCATTTAGTTGTCGTTAGTTGAATTCAAATTTCCCCTTCTATCGACTTAGCTAGCATCCCTTGAAACCGACTAGTAATTGCTTTGCTCTCCGTGGAAATCGACCCTCAAGTGCTACTTTGACGACCGTGCACTTGCGGTATTTAAAACACACACCATGTATATATAGGAGAAGTCTTAGTATCTAAATCTCTTAAAATAAAGCAAGAAGATAATATATTGAGAAGATAATCTTGAATATTTTAAGATAATAAAAAGATATTTTGCCTTATTCTCCAAGCAACAATAATTCCAAAATCAAATCAAATTTGTTTGTCAATTATCTTATTCATAAAATAGGGAAGTTATTAATTTGCTGAAAGATTTCAAAATAACATTGTTTAGTAATATCTTTTCGAAATCATAATCAAAATTTGTTCAAAGAATTATTTCAGGCGCGTCCATAAACCAGATCAGAATTAAACAGTTCAGCGGACTGTTCAATTCTTGCTCAGTAATATATTTGCTCGTTCTCTTACTTTTACAACACGCATGACACTAAACAACGACACACTTCTCTTCAAGCTTCATGTCTTCATTAAATATCCTTTGAACCTATACATACTTGAGAACACATACATTAATAGCTGTTGGGTTCATATTGATGATGACATGCCAATTTAACATGTTTATCAAGTGACTATTTCTTAGGTTCCAATGTCTCTCCATTTGCAATGTTGATCAAGAAAGAAGTCAAAGATCAAGTCAATAACTCTTCATAGTTGTTGTTGTCTTAGGATGTGAGTGCATTTGTAAAGGTAATAGAATACATCGTTTGGCAATAGTTTGTGGCAACAGTAAGCATGACTGTTGCCTCAATGTCTGGATAATAACAGTTGTACTTATGAAAACTGGTAACAGTAAGTACAACTGTTGCTTCTATCTGCAACTCTTGAATCGAAACCATTTTGTCATTTCAAATATCATTTTCATCAAAAATGTGTTTTATAAACAATCTGAATTGGGAAGTGATTTATCAAATTAATTAAAGAATGTTTTACTTTTTAGAATAAGGCAAAGGAAGACTTTTTGAAGAAGCTAACATAGCTTATATCTTCCATGTTCTAACCAAAGGTCAAAGCCACTTTTATAGACTTTGTGTACTACACTCAACCTTTCCATCATTACCTTTGGTAGCCTTACTTTCCTTGTGAAACATCTCTTTCAACAAGCTTACTTCTTTTGTTGACATCCATACGTTGGAATGATCAACTCTCCCAATAATAATAATTTAATATCACTTCATGCTTACTCCCTACCTCTATAAATAGAGGACATTAAATGTTCAGATTTTCTAAGACTTTCCAAAGCATTATCTTTCATTTGCAAATTTGTTTAAGTGTTTTCCAAAACCTTTTCTTTGCAAAAGTATTCAAAGTCTTCAAAAGTTGCAGTCCAGACTACTGTTACCATTGTGATATATTCTTGTTACTTGAATAGTTAGATCTTGAAATTGTCCTCACAAGTTCTTTTTGAGAACAACATTTGAGGAACAAAGATCCTGTAACTTTTCAGTTCAAGAGTCGAGTTTTAGAACAAGTGTGTTCTTAAACTCTTTCGCAACCGGAGTAGGTTGTTGGCCATTTTATTGTAGGGGTTTTTAAGTTGTCGGAGTAGATTTCTTATTAACAAAGCAATATAATGAAGATTGGACGTAGGCCTTAGAGTGAAGGCCGAACCAATTCAAAATCGTGTGTTGATCTTTCCTTTCATTATTTCCGCTGCACTTTTTATTTACGTACTTTGATTAAGCATAGCAACAGTCTTCAATACTGTTAGCTACAGCTTCGCTTCAATCTGAAAGGAACTGGTAACAGTTCAACTGACTGTTGCCACGATCAGAACTCTTCTTTACACTTCCGCTCAACTCACTTTAATTCATAAAGACTTAGTTGAAAATTTTAAAAGGTACCTAATTCACCCCCTCCCCCTCTTAGGTACTAGGAATCCATACTCTTTAATTGGTATCAGAGCCTCGTGCTCTTGATAAGGCTAATTACCTTGAGTAGATTCCGGGGAATGGATTCCTTTACACACTCCAAGATCCCGATTTTTATCGGTGAGAATTTTGGTTGGTGGAAACTCAAAATGGAACATTACATTAAAAGCATAGACTTTGAATGTTGGATCATTGTCAAGAATGGTCCCCTCGTAATAACGGAGACTTCCAAAGAAGGGGAAGTAACTCTTAAAAGCGAAGGAAAGTATGACGAGAAGGACTATAAAAAAGCCGAAAAGAACTCAAAGGCAATGACAATTCTTCAAAATTGCATTGGTCCTCAAGATGTGAGTCGAATTGCCGGTTGTCCTTCCGCCAAGGAAATTTGGGATTGTCTTGAACTTGCTTATGAAGGAACCATCCAAGTAAAAAAGCATCGTATTGATCTACTCATGCAACAATATGAGTTGTTCAATATGACCAAAGACGAATCCATCAATAGTCTCTCTTCTCGTTTTTCTAGTATTATTAATGAACTTAAAAGCCTTGGTAGGACCTTCGAGTCCGAGGACCTTGTGCGAAAAATTCTTCGAAGTCTCTCTATCAAATGGAGAGCTAAGGTCACGGCCATCGAAGAAGCTAAAGACCTTTCGATTCTAACCCTTCATGAACTAATGGGATCACTAATGGCTTATGAGCAAATTCTTTTAAAGAATCCTAGTGATGATCCTAAAGGGAAAGGGCTCGCTCTTAAGTCTACCTCAAGTGATGAGGAAGACAATGGAGAAGATGAATTTGATGTGTTCTCTCGTAACATAGTAGAAATGGTAAATAGCTATGGTCAAAAGAAGTTCAATAATAATACCATGAAAAAACGTTTTCCTAAGAAAAGACCCAATGGAGTTGGATGCTTTAAGTGTGGTGATAAATCTCACCAAATCAAAGAATGTCCAAAGTGGGGAGATATTAAATCTAAGGAAAAGAGAGACAAAGCTAAAAGCGAAATGAAACACAAAGTCATGTCCGCCATTTGGGGAATGTCCGAATCCGATGACGATGATGACATCGAGGATGATCTTAAGGCAAAGATGTGCTTAACAAATAAAACCAAATCACAAACTCTTAAAAACGAAACTCTTAGATGTCTCATGGCCTATCCCGATGATTACAACTCGGGGTCCGACAATGAGGTAAAAAACCTTAAAGCCAAGGTTAGAACCTATTCCAAAAGTAAGGTATGTCAACTTCTTGACAAACTCTTTGACAAATGTCGTGCTCAAACAGAAAAATTGAATGTGATGCAAGATGAGATTGAGGAGATAGCGGAGGAAAATGTCCTCCTGAAAAATGAACTAAAAGCAACAGAGTCTCTGACTGTTACCTCTGAGATTGAGAAAGAAATGAAAAGACTCTACAAGTTAAACAAAAATCTGACTAAACAACTTGAGTCGACTAAAGTCACCGAGTCCTCCTCTGATTCTGAACTTCAAAATGTTAACATTTCCTTAATCTCACAAGTTTCCACATTAACCGAGGAACGTGATAACATTTTGAAGGATCAAGAAATGTTTAAAGTCGAAATGGGTGAGTTGATCGATGAAATTGATCGTCTGAAAGCCACAGTCCCCTGTACTGTTACCACTGATCACAGCAATGAAAACTTGACCTTAAAGAATCAAATTTCTTCTTTCACTAAGGAACGTGATCACTTAAAGAATGAATGTGAAACTCTCAAAACTGAATGTAGAAACCGTCATGAAAGATGGATACACTCTCAACAATGTGTGTCTAGTCTGAAACTTCATGTTGAAGAGAAGTCTAATTCCGTCATGGATCTTAAATCTAAATATGTTGAAAAGAAAAAGGAATTAGAAATCTTTCAACAAACCAATGAGACCAATCTTGCCAAAATAGAGAAACTCAACAAAAATCTTTTGGAAGCAAAACTCTTTTATCAAAAATGGGAAGGTAGTCAAACCGTGCTCAACTTTCTCACCTCTCAATCTTTCGATCATGAGAAGAAAGTTGGTCTTGGTTTCAAAGGCAA
>JAIUZE010045652.1:0-14025 GCA_022085475.1 Heliosperma pusillum | reverse complement strand
GAAATATAAGAAAACAATATAACGATCAAACAACAATAATAATGCAATAAGGGAATCATTTGTAGTCTTATGAAAGCAATCGTGATGGATAAACACAATAGACTATAGGTCGAGTCTTTGTGTTTGCGGAAGCGTGCACGATTATAAAAAGCAATAAACGAAATAAAGCAAATTAAAGAGAAACAAAATACAAGCAATTTTTAAGTGGTTCGACCTACACTCTTTAGGTCTACGTCCACTATCTCTCTTATTAATGTTTCTTTAATAATCAACCCCGACTACAAAGAAACTTCCACAACCTACTCCAGTTGTGCGACTCGAGTACAAAACCCTTGTACCCCAACGCCCCACAACTAACTCTAGTTGTGTAGACTCGAGTGCTAAACTCTTAGCACCCCAAAGCTCTCTCTTTAGATATGAAATATTACAATCAAATGTGTCTCTCTTACAATGTCTTCATATAAGACTAATAGAGACGAAATTGAATTCCTTATAGTAAGAGAATCGAGCAATACAGAACAGAGTTGCAAATTAAACAGTCTCACGAACTGTTCGATATATAGACAGACACCTTTTCAGGAAATATTTGCAAAATGAATTTAAAAGTTTAAAACCTAAAAACCTAATTTTGCAAAAACGTTAAAGCACATGAAAAGGGTGCTTATTTCTGAATAATAGTGTTGTATTGATGACACTTTATTTTACGTGTTTTTAACTCACATTTTATCCCTTATTCGATCAAATGAATAACTCGGGTAGGCGTTAATTACTTATTTTAGAATAAAATAGAATATTATTGGTGTTATATTAATTTTTTTGTCCATTTATATTATTTCTCGGAATGTGGTACTGCTTCTAGTGTTTTATGTGTGTAGGTACTAACTCGAGTTAAAATCGATTGGAGAGAGCGAGAACAAGCAGGTCAAGACGGATCAATTTTGAGTCAAATAGATAAAATGGGATTAAATTACACTAGTCAATCAAGTCGACCAAGTGATTTGGCCTAATTACCCAAACCCCTGCTACCCAATTCAATCCCTTCTGTCATTTTCATTGAACCATGAAACTCCCCCCCATAATTTCCCACTATTAAACCCAATACACCATGATTCTTTAATTCAACCCACACCCTTCATTAATCTCCATTTACAACCATCAATTAGCAGATGTAGGTGTGCAACACTTCACACTACCTTTCTCCTCCGTTCGTCTTCCCATGTAACTGCCCAGACCCGATATCGGATCCCGGAATCGAGCACTACCAAATGCTCACCTTGCTCACCACCGGGTCGCACCACCATTCAAACCACCAAATTCGACCTCGGAACCAAACTCAGGAGGCCTGAATCAAGAGGAATTTGAGTTGTCGTGGTTCGAGCTCGAGCGCCAACGTCGTCCACTGCGGCCACCATGGCGACCAAGCAACAGCCGCGGCATCGATTTCGAGCTAAAGCAAGGCACCGTGCGGAACTTCAAGTTGCCGTGCGCAACTAATGCAGGACAGGTCCCACCGTGCGGAACTGACCGTGCCCTTCTCAAATGAGCCGTGCGAAATATGCGTTTCATAGAAAAGAAGCCACAGGGGCCCACTACTTAAACTTACACGTGAATATGGCTGAATGAGAAATTGAGAGCCTTATTTTTGCATTTTTGTATTATCATTATTTTGTCTTATTAGTCATTTCTCAATTTGGGCCCAAAGTTTACAATGTGGCCATACTTATCCTACATGATATAAATAGAAAGAAACCCCAAGATTAGGAGGGGAGCCCCCATATATTCAGATTTTTAGGGTTTATAGGTAGTTTTCTTTCAAATATTACTCCATTAATTTAGTTTAGGAGTAGATTAATTCACTCCAAGATTCAATCTTTTGGACTTGGAAGACTAAGTCTATCATATTTATATCATTCTAATTCAAAGTTTGGTATTTAATTTCTCATCTCTCTTTGTTATTGTTATTTTTCATTTATTGTTGTTTGTTCTTCTAGTTTAGTAATACATTAGTTTAAAGTTTAAATCTTTATACCTTTTCATGTTTAGTCTTATGTTTAGAATAATTATTATTGTGTTTTATGTTAGACTAGATATGCTTAGTGAGTAGTCACCCTTTCTAGGGTCCGATTAAGTCTAATAATGGGTTTTGATTGGTGATTGGTTAAATTAGTAAGTAGTGGTTTATGGGTGATTATTTTTGGTTGAGGTTGTTTTGTATTGACCCCTTATTTGACCCTTGTTCAACCCTTAGAGGCTATCAATGGGAGTTGGGCCGACTTAGGGGCTACTTAGGCTATCGACGGGAGTTGGGCTTACGGTAGCGGGGCTTGGGTAGATTTGGGGATCGACTCTAGGTGGGTCATTCGCGGGAGCGAGACCCCTTAAAGAGACTCTACCTTTTGGCTAGGGGATTTCATCCGCGGGAGTAGGAAAGACCCTAGTTGGGACCTAAGTGTTGACCCGAAATGCCTTGGACTCGTGTATGGGTTATCCATGGGAGTGAGACCCTTTATCGACCCTAGAGGCTACCTATACTCGGGAGGGTTAGGTAGTTAATTTAGATAACATTGTCCCACTTGAACCCACATTCCACCACTTGTTGATAGACCACCCACCGTTGTAACCCGTGAACTAAGACTTGATCGGATCCTAGTTACCTTAATCTTGATTTAATCCCGTATTTTCCATAGCTTAATTGTTTAGTTTGCATTTTAGTTTAATTCTTATTTATTGCATTTAGTTGTCGTTAGTTGAATTCAAATTTCCCCTTCTATCGACTTAGCTAGCATCCCTTGAAACCGACTAGTAATTGCTTTGCTCTCCGTGGAAATCGACCCTCAAGTGCTACTTTGACGACCGTGCACTTGCGGTATTTAAAACACACACCATGTATATATAGGAGAAGTCTTAGTATCTAAATCTCTTAAAATAAAGCAAGAAGATAATATATTGAGAAGATAATCTTGAATATTTTAAGATAATAAAAAGATATTTTGCCTTATTCTCCAAGCAACAATAATTCCAAAATCAAATCAAATTTGTTTGTCAATTATCTTATTCATAAAATAGGGAAGTTATTAATTTGCTGAAAGATTTCAAAATAACATTGTTTAGTAATATCTTTTCGAAATCATAATCAAAATTTGTTCAAAGAATTATTTCAGGCGCGTCCATAAACCAGATCAGAATTAAACAGTTCAGCGGACTGTTCAATTCTTGCTCAGTAATATATTTGCTCGTTCTCTTACTTTTACAACACGCATGACACTAAACAACGACACACTTCTCTTCAAGCTTCATGTCTTCATTAAATATCCTTTGAACCTATACATACTTGAGAACACATACATTAATAGCTGTTGGGTTCATATTGATGATGACATGCCAATTTAACATGTTTATCAAGTGACTATTTCTTAGGTTCCAATGTCTCTCCATTTGCAATGTTGATCAAGAAAGAAGTCAAAGATCAAGTCAATAACTCTTCATAGTTGTTGTTGTCTTAGGATGTGAGTGCATTTGTAAAGGTAATAGAATACATCGTTTGGCAATAGTTTGTGGCAACAGTAAGCATGACTGTTGCCTCAATGTCTGGATAATAACAGTTGTACTTATGAAAACTGGTAACAGTAAGTACAACTGTTGCTTCTATCTGCAACTCTTGAATCGAAACCATTTTGTCATTTCAAATATCATTTTCATCAAAAATGTGTTTTATAAACAATCTGAATTGGGAAGTGATTTATCAAATTAATTAAAGAATGTTTTACTTTTTAGAATAAGGCAAAGGAAGACTTTTTGAAGAAGCTAACATAGCTTATATCTTCCATGTTCTAACCAAAGGTCAAAGCCACTTTTATAGACTTTGTGTACTACACTCAACCTTTCCATCATTACCTTTGGTAGCCTTACTTTCCTTGTGAAACATCTCTTTCAACAAGCTTACTTCTTTTGTTGACATCCATACGTTGGAATGATCAACTCTCCCAATAATAATAATTTAATATCACTTCATGCTTACTCCCTACCTCTATAAATAGAGGACATTAAATGTTCAGATTTTCTAAGACTTTCCAAAGCATTATCTTTCATTTGCAAATTTGTTTAAGTGTTTTCCAAAACCTTTTCTTTGCAAAAGTATTCAAAGTCTTCAAAAGTTGCAGTCCAGACTACTGTTACCATTGTGATATATTCTTGTTACTTGAATAGTTAGATCTTGAAATTGTCCTCACAAGTTCTTTTTGAGAACAACATTTGAGGAACAAAGATCCTGTAACTTTTCAGTTCAAGAGTCGAGTTTTAGAACAAGTGTGTTCTTAAACTCTTTCGCAACCGGAGTAGGTTGTTGGCCATTTTATTGTAGGGGTTTTTAAGTTGTCGGAGTAGATTTCTTATTAACAAAGCAATATAATGAAGATTGGACGTAGGCCTTAGAGTGAAGGCCGAACCAATTCAAAATCGTGTGTTGATCTTTCCTTTCATTATTTCCGCTGCACTTTTTATTTACGTACTTTGATTAAGCATAGCAACAGTCTTCAATACTGTTAGCTACAGCTTCGCTTCAATCTGAAAGGAACTGGTAACAGTTCAACTGACTGTTGCCACGATCAGAACTCTTCTTTACACTTCCGCTCAACTCACTTTAATTCATAAAGACTTAGTTGAAAATTTTAAAAGGTACCTAATTCACCCCCTCCCCCTCTTAGGTACTAGGAATCCATACTCTTTAATTGGTATCAGAGCCTCGTGCTCTTGATAAGGCTAATTACCTTGAGTAGATTCCGGGGAATGGATTCCTTTACACACTCCAAGATCCCGATTTTTATCGGTGAGAATTTTGGTTGGTGGAAACTCAAAATGGAACATTACATTAAAAGCATAGACTTTGAATGTTGGATCATTGTCAAGAATGGTCCCCTCGTAATAACGGAGACTTCCAAAGAAGGGGAAGTAACTCTTAAAAGCGAAGGAAAGTATGACGAGAAGGACTATAAAAAAGCCGAAAAGAACTCAAAGGCAATGACAATTCTTCAAAATTGCATTGGTCCTCAAGATGTGAGTCGAATTGCCGGTTGTCCTTCCGCCAAGGAAATTTGGGATTGTCTTGAACTTGCTTATGAAGGAACCATCCAAGTAAAAAAGCATCGTATTGATCTACTCATGCAACAATATGAGTTGTTCAATATGACCAAAGACGAATCCATCAATAGTCTCTCTTCTCGTTTTTCTAGTATTATTAATGAACTTAAAAGCCTTGGTAGGACCTTCGAGTCCGAGGACCTTGTGCGAAAAATTCTTCGAAGTCTCTCTATCAAATGGAGAGCTAAGGTCACGGCCATCGAAGAAGCTAAAGACCTTTCGATTCTAACCCTTCATGAACTAATGGGATCACTAATGGCTTATGAGCAAATTCTTTTAAAGAATCCTAGTGATGATCCTAAAGGGAAAGGGCTCGCTCTTAAGTCTACCTCAAGTGATGAGGAAGACAATGGAGAAGATGAATTTGATGTGTTCTCTCGTAACATAGTAGAAATGGTAAATAGCTATGGTCAAAAGAAGTTCAATAATAATACCATGAAAAAACGTTTTCCTAAGAAAAGACCCAATGGAGTTGGATGCTTTAAGTGTGGTGATAAATCTCACCAAATCAAAGAATGTCCAAAGTGGGGAGATATTAAATCTAAGGAAAAGAGAGACAAAGCTAAAAGCGAAATGAAACACAAAGTCATGTCCGCCATTTGGGGAATGTCCGAATCCGATGACGATGATGACATCGAGGATGATCTTAAGGCAAAGATGTGCTTAACAAATAAAACCAAATCACAAACTCTTAAAAACGAAACTCTTAGATGTCTCATGGCCTATCCCGATGATTACAACTCGGAGTCCGACAATGAGGTAAAAAACCTTAAAGCCAAGGTTAGAACCTATTCCAAAAGTAAGGTATGTCAACTTCTTGACAAACTCTTTGACAAATGTCGTGCTCAAACAGAAAAATTGAATGTGATGCAAGATGAGATTGAGGAGATAGCGGAGGAAAATGTCCTCCTGAAAAAGGAACTAAAAGCAACAGAGTCTCTGACTGTTACCTCTGAGATTGAGAAAGAAATGAAAAGACTCTACAAGTTAAACAAAAATCTGACTAAACAACTTGAGTCGACTAAAGTCACCGAGTCCTCCTCTGATTCTGAACTTCAAAATGTTAACATTTCCTTAATCTCACAAGTTTCCACATTAACCGAGGAACGTGATAACATTTTGAAGGATCAAGAAATGTTTAAAGTCGAAATGGGTGAGTTGATCGATGAAATTGATCGTCTGAAAGCCACAGTCCCCTGTACTGTTACCACTGATCACAGCAATGAAAACTTGACCTTAAAGAATCAAATTTCTTCTCTCACTAAGGAACGTGATCACTTAAAGAATGAATGTGAAACTCTCAAAACTGAATGTAGAAACCGTCATGAAAGATGGATACACTCTCAACAATGTGTGTCTAGTCTCAAACTTCATGTTGAAGAGAAGTCTAATTCCGTCATGGATCTTAAATCTAAATATGTTGAAAAGAAAAAGGAATTAGAAATCTTTCAACAAACCAATGAGACCAATCTTGCCAAAATAGAGAAACTCAACAAAAATCTTTTGGAAGCAAAACTCTTTTATCAAAAATGGGAAGGTAGTCAAACCGTGCTCAACTTTCTCACCTCTCAATCTTTCGATCATGAGAAGAAAGTTGGTCTTGGTTTCAAAGGCAACAGTAAGACTCATTGTTGCGTTCGAAACCAAGATCCAACCAAAACCGATTTTAGAAGGAGAAAGTACGCCGGCCTTCCCGAATATGTTGTGTGCAACTATTGTGGCAAGACGGGTCACGTTTTCAATGGATGTAACAAAAGGTTTAATGACATAAATAGGAACACTAAAGTGGTCAAGCAAATATGGGTTAGAAGAGATTTATTAAACCAAGCAAGGCACAAAAAGGGACCCAAATTTATTTACGTTCCTAAACTAAATCTCTAATCTCTTGTAGGGCTTGGTGAGAGGCGGCCGCAATTGGTACCTTGATAGTGGATGCTCTCGTCACATGACGAGAGATAGAAGACAATTCCTCTCACTTGAAGCTGATGATGGTGGCACGGTAACATTTGGTGACAACAAGAAAGGAACAAAATGATGAAGAAGATGATGAGTTTGAAAGTGGATTGATTCAAGAGGAATCAATAAATATTGAATAAGAAATGGTGGAAAGAGCTGAAACAGAACAATAACAGACAGCCCCACTGTTGCCTACTGACGAAGGCAACAGTTCAGGGGGAACTGATCAATGCACTCCATCAGTCACAGTAACACCTACTGTGACCTCTGTCAGTACTCAAATCAATGAACCTTCACATCAAATCATTCAACTCGTAGATGGTGATTCAATTGAGGGGGAACAAACAACCTTCAAGCCTAAGAAGTGGAAACATGAGAGTTCTCATCCACTCACCAACCTAACATGTGATGTGCGACCGGAAAGGAAAAACACGGTTGCTCTCTCAACGGCCGAAAGTGAATACATTAGTGCCGCTCAATGTTGCTCACAACTTCTTTGAATTCGACAACAACTACATGACTTTGGTATGATCTTTGACTTAATTTCTATTATGTGTGATAATACGAGTGCGATCTTTATTTTAAAAAATATTATTCAACACTCGCGAACTAAACACATTGAGATTCGTCATCATTTCCTCCGTGATTATGTAGAAAAAGGTCTTATTAAACTTATCTTTTGCAAAACTGTAGATCAAATTGCCAACATATATACTAAACCACTTGCAAGAGAACAATTCGAAAAGCTTCGGTTGGAAATTGGTTTAATTAATTGTTTGTAATTCTAATATGTGTTTGCTAATTTCCCACATGATTGATGAGATTGGTATGTAAGCATGTTTCCTCTTAATCTAGTCATTGCACCTCATTTTAATCTTTACATAGCATGACAATATTTTGCATTCAATTAAGTTCAACTACTTGACATGATATGGTTTGTAAAGTTTGTCTCTATTTTTCCTCACAAAAATCAAAACACTCAAAAATCAAAATTCAACCATTCACTTTCACTCTCTCAACAAAACAAAACTTTAAGTTCCTCTTTTACCATGATAAAAACGAGCCTAAATGCTACCATCTCCTCACTTCAAATCAAGATGACCTCTCAACCCTCTCAAAACTTCCTCAAACAAATGTATTATTCGACAAAAGGGTATGCTAAGAAGATCGTCGCTTTTTCGAAAAAGGTGACCATCATTGAGGATGATTCGACTTTATAAGAGATCCAAAGCTCTAAAATCGCCCCAAAAATAAAATGAAAAAAAAAAGGTGTGAATCCTATAGTTATGAGCTTGGTTTCCTCCACCGAGATATTGTATATTTGGTTATCTCACCTCGCTCTTCTAGTTACAACTTGCATATGGTATTTGGTTATCTTTGCTTTTCAAGAAATAAAGGGTTGACGGTGAACACAAGTTCGAGTTCAAAATGGTAAATTGACTTCTATGGGTATGACGAAGACCAAAGGGTGTGATAAGGAGCATTCGGGGGAAAACTTGAGAGTCTTGTGGTTCTTTTTGATGATATCTATGCCTTCATGAAAGAAGAAGGAAGGAATATTTAGGAGGACCTTTGTGAGAAGCATAAGGCTATTGACGATCTAGAATCCCATCGTAATTTGATCGTCTTGATCTTTTTTGCTCGCCTCCTTCTATCCTTTGGTGGCGTACTAAACAAACCTACTCATGTCTTTTCGTTGAACTTTAGTTTTGTGCTTAATAATATATGCTATGTTATTGATAATTATGATTGCTTTGTCTGTGTCCGGGGGAGACTTCTTTACCCTTTGATGATATCAAGAGGGGGAAAAGGTAAACTCATGTTGTGTGCGCATGCGATTCTTTAACTCTTGCTTAATACCTTAGGGTAAGTAGTAACAGTGGCTATGTTTGTGACTTGATCCTAAGTTCTTGTCAAATTGCATAAACCTAGTTTGACCTTATTCTCATTTGGATGAAATATTGACTGACCAATTGAGGGGGAACTTTTGGGAACATTCGTTTATTGGGCTTGTCATCATCAAAGGGGGGATTTGTTGGGTTCATATTGATGATGACATGCCAATTTAACATGTTTATCAAGTGACTATTTCTTAGGTTCCAATGTCTCTCCATTTGCAATGTTGATCAAGAAAGAAGTCAAAGATCAAGTCAAGAACTCTTCATAGTTGTTGTTGTCTTAGGATGTGAGTACATTTGTAAAAGTAATAGAATACATCGTTTGGCAATAGTTTGCGGCAACAGTGAGCATGACTGTTGCCTCAATGTCTGGATTATAACAGTAGTACTTATGTGAACAGGTCACAGTAAGTACAACTGTTGCTTCTATCTGCAACTCTTGAATCGAAACCATTTTGTCATTTCAAATATCATTTTCATCAAAAATGTGTTTTATAAACAATCTGAATTGGGAAGTGATTTATCAAATTAATTAAAGAATGTTTTACTTTTTAGAATAAGGCAAAGGAAGGCTTTTTGAAGAAGCTAACATAACTTATATCCTCCATGTTTTAACCAAAGGTCAAAGACACTTTTATAGACTTTGTGTACTACACTCAACCTTTCCATCATTACCTTTGGTAGCCTTACTTTCCTTGTGAAACATCTCTTTCAACAAGCTTACTTCTTTTGTTGACATCCATACGTTGGAATGATCAACTCTCCCAATAATAATAATTTAATAACACTTCATGCTCACTCCCTACCTCTATAAATAGAGGACATTAAATGTTCAGATTTCCTAAGACTTTCCAAAGCATAATCTTTCATTTGCAAATTTGTCTAAGTGTTTTCCAAAACCTTTTCTTTGCAAAAGTTCTCAAAGTCTTCAAAAGTTGCAGTCCAGACCACTGTTACCATTGTGATATATTCTTGTTACTTGAATAGTTAGATCTTGAAATTGTCCTCACAAGTTCTTTTTGAGAACAACATTTGAGGAACAAAGATCCTGTAACTTTTCAGTTCAAGAGTCGAGTTTTAGAACAAGTGTGTTCTTAAACTCTTTCGCAACCGGAGTAGGTTGTTGGCCATTTTATTGTAGGGGTTTTTAAGTTGTCGGAGTAGATTTCTTATTAACAAAGCAATATAATGAAGATTGGACGTAGGCCCTTAGAGTGAAGGCCGAACCAATTCAAAATCGTGTGTTGATCTTTCCTTTCATTATTTCCGCTGCACTTTTTATTTACGTACTTTGATTAAGCATAGCAACAGTCTTCAATACTGTTAGCTACAGCTTCGCATTTCTCTGAAAGGAACTGGTAACGGTCCAACTAACTGTTACCACGATCAGAACATTTTGTTACACTTCCGCTCAACTCACTTTAATTCATAAAGACTTAGTTGAAAATTTTAAAAGGTACCTAATTCACCCCCTCCCCCTCTTAGGTACTAGGAATCCATACTCTTCAATTGGTATCAGAGCCTCGTGCTCTTGATAAGGCTAATTACCTTGAGTAGATTCCGGGGAAATGGATTCCTCTACACACTCCAAGATCCCGATATTTATCGGTGAGAATTTTGGTTGGTGGAAACTCAAAATGGAACATTACATTAAAAGCATAGACTTTGAATGTTGGATCATTGTCAAGAATGGTCCCTTCGTTATAACGGAGACTTCCAAAGAAGGGGAAGTAACTCTTAAAAGCGAAGGAAAATATGACGAGAAGGACTATAAAAAGGCCGAAAAGAACTCAAAGGCAATGACAATTCTTCAAAATTGCATTGGTCCTCAAGATGTGAGTCGAATTGCCGGTTGTCCTTCCGCCAAGGAAATTTGGGATTGTCTTGAACTTGCTTATGAAGGAACCATCCAAGTAAAAAAGCATCGTATTGATCTACTCATGCAACAATATGAGTTGTTCAATATGACCAAAGACGAATCCATCAATAGCCTCTCTTCTCGTTTTTCTAGTATTATTAATGAACTTAAAAGCCTTGGTAGGACCTTCGAGTCCGAGGACCTTGTGCGAAAAATTCTTCGAAGTCTCTCTCTCCAATGGAGAGCTAAGGTCACGGCCATCGAAGAAGCTAAAGACCTTTCGATTCTAACCCTTCATGAACTAATGGGATCACTAATGGCTTATGAGCAAATTCTTTTAAAGAATCCTAGTGATGATCCTAAAGGGAAAGGGCTCGCTCTTAAGTCTACCTCAAGTGATGAGGAAGACAATGGAGAAGATGAATTCGATGTGTTCTCTCGTAACATAGTAGAAATGGTAAATAGCTATGGTCAAAAGAAGTTCAATATTAATACCATGAAAAAACGTTTTCCTAAGAAAAGACCCAATGGAGCTGGATGCTTTAAGTGTGGTGATAAATCTCACCAAATCAAAGAATGTCCAAAGTGGGGAGATATTAAATCTAAGGAAAAGAGAGACAAAGCTAAAAGCGAAATGAAACACAAAGTCATGTCCGCCATTTGGGGAATGTCCGAATCCGATGACGATGATGACATCGAGGATGATCTTAAGGCAAAGATGTGCTTAACAAATAAAACCAAATCACAAACTCTTAAAAACGAAACTCTTAGATGTCTCATGGCCTATCCCGATGATTACAACTCGGAGTCCGACAATGAGGTAAAAAACCTTAAAGCCAAGGTTAGAACCTATTCCAAAAGTAAGGTATGTCAACTTCTTGACAAACTCTTTGACAAATGTCGTGCTCAAACAGAAAAATTGAATGTGATGCAAGATGAGATTGAGGAGATAGCGGAGGAAAATGTCCTCCTGAAAAATGAACTAAAAGCAACAGAGTCTCTGACTGTTACCTCTGAGATTGAGAAAGAAATGAAAAGACTCTACAAGTTAAACAAAAATCTGACTAAACAACTTGAATCGACTAAAGTCACCGAGTCCTCCTCTGATTCTGAACTTCAAAATGTTAACATTTCCTTAATCTCACAAGTTTCCACATTAACCGAGGAACGTGATAACATTTTGAAGGATCAAGAAATGTTTAAAGTCGAAATGGGTGAGCTGATCGATGAAATTGATCGTCTGAAAGCCACAGTCCCCTGTACTGTTACCACTGGTCACAACAATGAATACTTGACCCTAAAGAATCAAATTTCTTCTCTCACTAAGGAACGTGATCACTTAAAGAATGAATTTGAAACTCTCAAAACTGAATGTAGAAACCGTCATGAAAGATGGATACACTCTCAACAATGTGTGTCTAGTCTCAAACTTCATGTTGAAGAGAAGTCTAATTCCGTCATGGATCTTAAATCTAAATATGTTGAAAAGAAAAAGGAATTAGAAATCTTTCAACAAACCAATGAGACCAATCTTGCCAAAATAGAGAAACTCAACAAAGATCTTTTGGAAGCAAAACTCTTTTATCAAAAATGGGAAGGTAGTCAAACCGTGCTCAACTTTCTCACCTCTCAATCTTTCGATCATGAGAAGAAAGTTGGTCTTGGTTTCAAAGGCAACAATAAGACTCATTGTTGCGTTCGAAACCAAGATCCAACCAAAACCGATTTTAGAAGGAGAAAGTACGCCGGCCTTCCCGAATATGTTGTGTGCAACTATTGTGGCAAGACGGGTCACGTTTTCAATGGATGTAACAAAAGGTTTAGTGATATCAATAGGAACACTAAAGTGGTCAAGCAAATATGGGTTAGAAGAGATTTATTAAACCAAGCAAGGCACAAAAAGGGACCCAAATTTATTTGGGTTCCTAAACTAAAACTCTAATCTCTTGTAGGGCTTGGTGAGAGGCGGCCGCAATTGGTATCTTGATAGTGGATTCTCTCGTCACATGACGGGAGATAGAAGCCAATTCCTCTCACTTGAAGCTTATGATGGTGGCACGGTAACATTTGTTGACAACAAGAAAGGAACAAAATGATGAGGAAGATGATGAGTTTGAAAGTGGATTGATTCAAGAGGAATCAATAAATATTGAAGAAGAAATGGTGGAAAGAGCTGAAACAGAACAGTAACAGACAGCCCCACTGTTGCCTACTGACGAAGGCAACAGTTCAGGGGGAACTGATCAATGCACTTCAGCAGTAACAGTAGCACCTACTGTGACCTCTGTCAGTACTCAAATCAATGAACCTTCACATCAAATCATTCAACTCGTAGATGTTGATTCAATTGAGGGGGAACAAACAACCTTCAAGCCTAAGAAGTGGAAACATCAGAGTTCTCATCCACTCACCAACCTAACATGTGATGTGCGACCGGAAAGGCAAAACATGGTTGCTCTCTCAACGGCCGAAAGTGAATACATTAGTGCCGCTCAATGTTGCTCACAACTTCTTTGGATTCGACAACAACTACATGACTTTGGTATGATCTTTGACTTAATTTCTATTATGTGTGATAATACGAGTGCGATCTTTTTTTTTAAAAATATTATTCAACACTCACGAACTAAACACATTGAGATTCGTCATCATTTTCTCCGTGATTATGTAGAAAAAGGTCATATTAAACTTATCTTTTGCAAAACCATAGATCAAATTGCCAACATATATACTAAACCACTTGTAAGAGAACAATTCGAAAAACTTCGGTTGGAATTTGGTTTAATTAATTGCTTGTAATTCTAATATGTGTTTGCTAATTTCCCACTTGATTGATGAGATTGGTATGTAAGTATGTTTCCTCTTAATCTAGTCATTGCACCTCATTTTAATCTTTACATAGCATGAAGATATTTTGCATTCAATTAAGTTCAACTACTTGACATGATATGGTTAGTAAAGTTTGTCTCTATTTTTTCTCACAAAAATCAAAACACTCAAAAATCAAAATTCAACCATTCACTTTCACTCTCTCAACAAAACAAAACTCTAAGTTCCTCTTTTACCATGATAAAAACGAGCCTAAATGCTACCATCTCCTCACTTCAAATCAAGATGACCTCTCAACCCTCTCAAAACTTCCTCAAACAAATGTATTATTTAACAAAAGGGTATGCT